>JAUUDZ010454728.1:0-12467 GCA_032361705.1 Panulirus versicolor
AAATGATTTCAGTCTTTGTATATAAATTCATAATGTTCATTGTAGTGTCATCATATTTCATGGTCTGTGACATTACGAACAGTATGTTAACCAATTCGCCTGCGACAATGAGAAAACAACAATCACTTATCCGAATGATAAGTTAAAAGTTTGTGATACAAATTCTTTCCTTTCGATGTGTATTTATTTCGCTATTTTCTTCATTAGGAAGCTTTCTTGATATATTTGATCGTGATTATTTGAATTTGCGTACGTAGTCTTCCTGAAAGTCTGAACTTCAGCTTCTAATATTCAGTATGATGTTTAAAAGATTAAATGAATTACGAATTAATGGAGGATAGATAGAAAAGAATTTTTAATGGCATAATCTCTTGAATTTTGTTTCTGAAACTAGGTCAACACTACAGTAAACACGTCCTCCGAACGTGTTTGTGTGGATCATTAGGTTACGTGGTCACATGGCCATGATGGCCTCAATTTTGAAAGTTATGTGAATGATGAATACGAGATAGTGTTTTCTGTGGGAGTGACTACTGATGTCGATAGAAGACAGAAGGATGGTGGTGACGACCAACCAGGAACTGGGTGGAAACCAATCGTGTTTACAGAGTCAGGTAGGTCATTTGTGGCTGTCTACTACCACACGTTGTATTTCTTATGATTTATGTTATTTAGAATTACATGAAAGGTTATTGATGAAGTAGCAGATGCGCATGTACTATATAATGGATGTTGTTCGTGATACCAGAGTTGATATGATGAGATTTTACATGTACTGTCTTCTATCTCAATTTTACTTCCATAGTGGAAATAGCTTTGAATACCAGGGTTATTGTGGTATATAAGGACTATATCAATTGTTTTGAGTGTAGGGAATCGATTAGGACCACTTTTCATCAAAATCATTCATCTAGAGCGAAAGTGACGCCCATGGTGTTATTCTGTTTGTAAATCGATGTACAATCTGATTATAACCCCTGACTGATTACTGAGGATATGACGCATTTGATCCACTTTAATTTAAATCAAGGCTTCTTTCTCTATTACGTATTATATCATGGAGGAAAAGCAGCGTTTTTCTATCTAGATCTGCATTAGTACAACAATGGGGCACGGTGTTGTCATAACAACAAGTTTAGGTCCAGAAATGGGTGCCACGGATCAAAACTTAAATCCTATTGGTTGTTCCAATCCTTTAAAGATATTAGTTATTACATATAAACGAAACCAAAATCACAATGAATGAAGGTCTCAGATTTTATCTGACAAAAGCCCAGTTGTATTTATGGAGATATCAATTCTTGTTGAAAACTCGTTACCATGTTTATCGGTGTTTTCCCAGTATTTTCCTCTAAACACTTACCTTAGATGCCGCCAATCACTAGCAATGAGAGCATTGGTATATGTACATTAATACGAAGGAATTTACTTATCATTAGATTGATTTAATATTTCACAGGTATGATTACACTTTACATGACATTATTGGTATAATAAACCCCACACTTTTCCTCTTCTTTATAACCCACTGCATTAAGGGGTTTAATATCGAAAGGTAAGTTTTGTAATGCAAATGAATGAAACAATCATATTATTATTTACAGAAGAAATGAGGAATTCTTAAAAAGAGAACGAAGATCCCAAACCAAGAATACGTGCAAAGAAAACGGAAAATGTGCCCTTGCTGCGCACATACATTGATAGAACATTAAAAACACTTATTGTATGGAAGGACTAAGAACAGACTTGAGTGAATGAAATGATATGAAATATCCTCCATGGGGGCATATCAGCTGGAAGATCTCTCGCCAACCCAGTGGTACTGGCCTATCATAGTCTCAGTAGTGGCGTTAAAAACATTGTTGAGAACAGCGGTTTTTGAGTTATATGGCTGATGAATTAAATCACAAATCGTCAGATTTTCCTGAAGACAAATATCGTAATGAGGCAAATGTATTATGAGACTTCACGCCCTTGATTCCAGAGGTATGTTTGGGAATGGGATTAAATGGTGTCGATATGGGTGTGGTGATGAAGTCGGGAATGCAGATGATGACCGTACTTGACAAATTAGCTAATGTGGAAGACTAAATTAATTTAGCGTGCAAATGTGCAAATTAAGAAAGAATTGTATTAGCGTTGCAATCCATATTTCGCGTTGGAATACGGGCAAACGTCGATGTATTGTGCGTGATGTAAAAAGTTGTGTATCTGATCCAGACTAGTGTATTGGGAACGATATAAACGATAATCGCTAGGCACAGGGACAGCAACGAGAGAGGGATGGTATGACTGCTGTAACCCTCAGTTTACGTTGCTATCAACATGAGTCATATTGTCGACTGTGTTCTCTCATATTTCATCGTACTTCCTCAACTCATGCACAGCATTTCGCCACCAGTCTTTCAGCCCCTCGCCCACCACACTTCCCACATTTTTTTTTTTTTCAGCCTCTTTTACTTGTCAGTAGCCAGATCTTATCGTGTTCATTGTGATTCAGCGATGTCCAGCCCAATAAGACATCATATAACAGAGCGCTCCGATGCAGTCTTTCTCTATGAATCGTAGTTAGCTACTACCTATACATGCTGCACAAGGTTGGAGATGTAGACTTTGCGTTCATACATGTCGAGGTAGGTGCTTGTAGAATACATCATTTGCAGTATGTTTCAGGTAGAAGTCCATACCTTCCGGCATGTCATTGAAATAGATTAGGAAAAGTAAACGTCTTGGAACAGAACTCTGTGGCACTCCGCTGGTTGCGATTGGTCCACCCTGGCTTTTCACCTGGTACCTTTAAGTGGCAGATGAATGGTCAATCCATCATATTCAAGGCTCGAACAGTCATCCCCAAGGTCGAACCGTCGTGTTCGAGGTTGAACAGTCATGCACGAGGATTTAGGGATAAACTGAATATTTGTGCATTTGTTGATATAGTGTATTAATGTTCCAAATTCGTATTTACCTGGTACAGGTACACGGCATACAGACTGCGTTGGGGACATTGAAGCCATCCCTACACGGAAGCAAGAAGACCGAGGCGTTGCGTGCAGCACAGGGGCGATGCGCGCACGATCACATGGGGTTATATAGGGGCGCGCTAGCCGCGCTGGTGACCAAAATTTTGTGGCTTGAGACGACGAGGAACAGCAGCTACCGTTGACCCGACTTAGACATCGTGTCTCCCTAGTAAGACTTTGAAGTATGTTTTTTGAGTGTATAGAGGAGTGTGATTGAACTTATTAGAAGGGGTGATAAGCCCCGTGTAAGTAAAAAAAAAAAAAAAAAGAATACATGGGAGGGGGAGGGCATTAGTTTTTCAACTGGAGAGTACGGGAAATCCTGAAAAAAAAGTGTATGTGGCCTCTATTAGTTTAGATAAGGCATATGATTGATAGGAAGGCACTTTAGGTGTAAGTAGGTGGGGGTGTGGATTTCAACTAAATGTTGGATTGTAAGAAGGCTATGTAGTGTTATTGTGGTTTAGTGTCCTGTGGCCTGAGATGAAATTATGGTGAGCAGATGGTTGAATAGAATGAAATTTACCACAGCTCTTGTATATTGTTTATGCATTTCTGTCAGTTGTTTAAAGTAGGAATGAAAGGCTGACATGTCGAAAGAAAACGCTAGAAAACTTAAGGTTTTTGTC
This sequence comes from Panulirus versicolor, assembly GCA_032361705.1. Taxonomy (NCBI): domain Eukaryota; kingdom Metazoa; phylum Arthropoda; class Malacostraca; order Decapoda; family Palinuridae; genus Panulirus; species Panulirus versicolor. The sequence continues at coordinate 3,650 of JAUUDZ010454728.1, forward strand.
TTTGCTCGAGATCTGCAGTAAAGTGTAGTATCTATGAGAATGAAGAATCATAGATTGTAATTGAGTAGTACGGTTGTTAATGGGAGAGATGAGGTGAAGAGACACATGCACATGATAAAACTTAGTGGAAGCTGTTATATACAGAAGAGAAACTCCAGTTTTCCCCAGGTCAGATGATAATAAGAAGAAAAATATAGATGAATTGCTTAGTAATGACGCCTCCGACCATCCTTCCATTTACGCATCTTTCTAATCCCTCGTATATGTATCCAGTCATCCTTCCTCCATACGTCCACCCATTTATTGATCTGACTCTCCAAACATCCTTCACTGTTAGAATTATGAGAATATTTACCGGGAAAGAATAACGCTGTGAAAGATAGGCGAAGAAATCACAGGAGAGAATCGTGGGGAACGTCCTAATGAGATGGTACAACTTGCAAGGACAGACGATATGAGTGTGCTGGAAGAGATATTCAATTGACGTACTGCTGGTGTTCTGTATGATAGCTAGGAATGAGCGAAAGCAGTAGTTGGTGTGGTAGGCGTAACGGATCAACTGTTTGTGTAAAAACGGAGTGACAAGATTGGAGGTAGTGTGTGTAAAACCATCCAACAGGAAGGAGGTTGGGCAAACATGGTTTTTCAGGGAGGGAGGCTCAGCTCTCCGCCTAACCCAACATGAGGTGACAGTGAAGGATAGCTTGGAACTTAATCATGAGAGGAGGCAAAGTTGAAGTGACCGGAAGTATATGACTTGGAAAAGTCATGGAAAAAAGTATACACTCGTCTTAGTAAACAGGGTCCCGAAGATAAATGAATGGGAAAAGTATAGATAGTTATAAGATTGCACGTTATGGTCAGTCAGGGAGAAAATTAACTTCTTTTATTACTGAATTCCATCTGGGTAAGAGAAGCTAATAGGTTTGCACTTTTTTAATTATTATTATTATTCTTAGTCGCTGTCTCCCGCGTTAGCGAGGTAGCGCAAGGAAACAAACGAAAGAATGGCCAACCCACCCACATACACATGTATATACATAAACGCCCTCACACCCACATATACGTACCTATACATTTCAACGTATACATACATATACATACACAGACGTTTACATATATACACGAGTACACATCCACACTTGCTGCCTTCATCCATTCACATCGCCACCCCGCCACACATGAAATGGCGCCCCCCCCCCCCCCCCTACACCCCGCGCCTGCGAGGTATCGCAAGGAAAAGACAACAAGGCCACATTCGTTCACACTGTTTGCAAGTGGACAATTACTTGCAAAGAAAAGCTGCTTAATGAGGAGACCACTTGGATGTAGGGAAAAGAGGGGTTGCAATACAAAGTTCAGACATATATGACAGTGCTTTCTTGGACAGAACAGATGCATGGGTGTACTCTTCCAAAATGGCTTGAGAGCATTTGACACTACCACATTGGAGAGTACTTAAGAAATTGGATCTATAGGCAAAAATAAAAGGTAAACCCCCTTCACCGGACAGTATATTACCTTAGTAGTTGGCAGCAAGGGACAAAAGTTGGAGAAGCATTCTTGAACTGGTCTGGGGTCACCAATAGCCTGCTGCAAACTCACTCTTGGGCCTGCTGCTCTCTTGGTAATGTTAATGATTTGCTGGAATGACTGGCCTCTTACCTGAACATTTTTGTGGATGATACCAAGGTCATGAGGAAAATAGAATATGATAAGGATTGCTTCAGCTTACAAGGAGACTAGAGAAATTCCAGTTTGCTTGACAAATTTTTGAACTTTAGTTCTAGTAGGTGAAAAGTAATGAAGATGCAGCACATTGTACGAGATCTTTTGTGCAAAGCTTCAGGTATTTGTATGAGAAAGAGGCCCAAGAATTGATATTGTGCATACCATTTTGCTAGAGTATCATTTCAGAAAAATAGTAGAGGCAGGCTTTCTGCTGGCAAGTATTAGGACAATAAGGAAATGTTCAGTGAACTCTTCATGGCCTACATAAAAGAAAAACGAAGATGAACTTTTCAAACATGGTCACTCAAGCCAAAATAAAGATTAACTTTTCAAACACGGTCATTGCAATCAAAGAAGCACAAAGACTCTATTGAAAAAATCCAGAGGATGACAGCAAAGACTGCACATGAATTAAGAAATATCAGAGTAACCAGAGGCCATAACTAGAAGTTTGGCAGAGTTTAATACGAAAACATAAAGTAAGGATGTTGTAGGGCTGGAATAGATAATGTAATGAAGCTATAAATGCTGGCAGTATCAAAGTGTTCAAGTAACTATTTGATGAATAGAGTTCAAGAGATGGGACCCATGAGTGTAGAACTCTTTCCCTTCATTGTACAAATAGATAGCTATAAAGAGCTATGTGGTATTTATGGTTGGGGAGCAGTATGTAATTAGTGGTCTAACTGGGGAATAAAGAGCAGTCGAGATAAACCATAGAGTAGTCAGTAACATTTCACTGTTGATGGTATTTTTTTGGTGATGGTACTGTGACAGCAGGAGACTGTATGAGTGCAGATGAGATAATAGTTTGTCTGTTTGTGATGCTTCTTTGGAAAGGTTGGAGAGCCAATTAGGTATGCAAAAAATATTGTTTCTTAGCACAAACACGAAGATTGACATCACTTGCATAATTCTAGATATGTCTACTTGGAATTTCTGAAATTTGATTTCTAATTTGATTGGTAGACTATAAGATTCTCATTAGACAATGCTTTTTTAAGGATTAGATGCTAGGAAATGCATTTGCTTGATGTAACTAGATTTGTTTTGATATGCAGGTTTTTGTTTTATGTTACTATGTTATTAAATTGATTCTCATTTCCTCTTATCAGTTACGATTGAATTTTATTGATATACAGTACAGTACTACATTGGTTAGAACTAGGTCTGATTGATATTCATTAGATATGACATTCAGTTTAACCTTACTTAATTTTACCATACATATGTGAATTATTCTTTACTTTCTAAAGAGAAGTTTTATTCCTGTTGCCATCATCAGGGTCCGTTTATCTTCTGCCAGCACACTGTTACCTATAAAGCTGATTAGCATCACACTGATTTGGACTGAAGTATCGTAATGAGTCACCAACGTAATTCAAGTACCTCTTTTACAGAGAGAACCCAGTTTCTGAAGGTAAGGGCAGTAAAAATTTCCAAATGAGTTGAGTAAGCTTTCTTGGCTGTTAAATTGCAACTTCTCATTTTCTTATGTGGTATGCTGTCTGATATAGATTATCATAAACATTTAATGTGTCAGCATGAAACTATTATTTGAAATGTTTAAACATGAATAAGTTCATGGACGCATGTGACTGTCAAGAAGTTGATAAGTATATCTTTGCTATATGAGAGAAACATGCATGTACTTTACCCATAGTTCCTAATCTTTGCTGTATGAGATAAACATGCACTTATTTTACCTGTAGTTACTAATTCTATTGTCTCTTTCTTCAGTCTGTGTATATCTATCTAGATGAGAATAATTTATGCAGAAATGTTTTCCACAATCTCAACATGTGCACTTATTCCTTCAATTTTTTTTTTTTCTGTCAAAATATGAAGCTTTGCTCAATTTGTTCCTGTCTGGAAACAACGTTACACTTTGCCATCCAGGAGATGAGGAGCTTTTCTGGCCTTTTAACTATGGATAGGGAGCTGTGATTTGGTGCATTACATGACAGCTTGAGAATGGATGTGAGAGGATGAGGCCTTTCTTCATCTGTGCTTGGCACTACCTTGCTAACACATGAAATAGTGATCAAGTATGAAGAAAAAGGATATATGTGTATATATACATACTTGATTGCTATTTCCCCGCATTAGAGTTGGAAGGATGGAGTGAAAACAATTTTGAATGACTGGAACCTGGACATGCAGAAAGGTGAAAGGTGTTCACAGGATAGACTGAATTGTAACTATGTGATATACAAGGGGCACTGTGATGTTTATGTACTGAACCAGGGCATGTCAGGCAGCTGGAGGAAACCATGGAAATGTCCGTAGAGCCTGGTTGTGGATAGTAGGCTGTGGTTGCAGTGCATTGCACACGACGGCTAGAGAATGGATGAGAATGAATGCAGCCTTTTTTCATCTGTTTTCAGTGCTCCCTCACTAATACAGGAAACAGAACAAGCATGGAAAAAAAGAAAAAATACACACACATATATATATTTATTTATTATACTTAATCGCCATCTCCCACGGCAATGGACTGCTGTGGAGTGAAAAGTTCCTTGGTGAGATTGTACTCCTTTTTTGTCCTCTGAGAATGTCCTTGTATTCTGTGACTTTTCACTCATAATGCAACCACAAGCAGGTATAATCTGGTAACATCAAAACCAAATGCTGGATAATGCATGTGCTTTTTATGCATAAATGCTGATTATCAGCACAAGGTGGGAGAAGCAGACAAGCACAGTATTTGTATTTGGAGGTAAATCATTGCAGCCTAGATGTTTGTTGTCAGAATAGCTTTTCATAATGTCCTAAATTTTTAGTTACTTCAAGTATGTGAAGTTTCTGTCAAGTATATGTATTCCATATTCATATTTTGTGTCTTGATGTTGCTTGTAAAGATTCTGCATAAGTCACAATACTCCAGAGCAGTGGGAAGCATTTTGGATTTTAATTGACATTAATTCTTAGTAATGTACCTATCCATTTTGTACATTAGTCTCTACATCCACATCAGGGTTTTGCATGCAAAATATTTTACTTCCTATATGTTTTCACCCAGTCATATTTTGAAGAACCAAGATCATTTCTCTGATTATTTAAGAATTTCCTTTTGGCTTTATTGTTTCAGAAATTATGTAGCTATTCAAAAAGCAGTGTTGAAATAATGCCTCTGCAAGTGAATCAGCAAATATTAGCAAAGAGAATATATTTAGGATGGATTACTTCATTTGTAATTACGTGCATCCCAGGGTAACTGTAATACTGAATTTTTATGTTAGGAAAAATTTCTTTTGTTCCTTTATAAAAATGACTAAGAATTTAACATGATGTTTGTGGAGTCACAGATTTTCTCTTGGTTTCACTGAACATTGTCTTATTTTCATTCTTGAAAGTTGTAAAATTCTCAGTGTCTCAAACTGCATTTGCCTAGTCATGTTTTGATTGCCATACATTTATTGTGTACCAGCACTATGACATACTATTAGTGTGGAAAAGATATGATAATGCAGCAAGATGAAATTTAAAAATGACAGCTGATAATCATGGTATTAGGACATGTGATGTTGCAAACAAGTGAGCTGGACTCAAAACTCTAATTGTGGACCAAGCAAAGGGGAGAAACAGACATGATGAGGTATTATGAGTAACTGCCTGTGTTATATTTTAGATATATGACCGTAAATCTGGAGAAGAACGCAGACTTGCGTATGTCAAGGTGTCTGGGACACGTTCTCCTGGCATTACATATATCCCAGGGTTCATGGGGAAGAAGAATGTTGGAAAGGTTGCTGCACTGCATACTTTTTGTGTGAAGCATGGATTCCCTTATATTAGGTGAGATTTTTAAAGTTTCTTGTCATTTGGCACTGATAACTCCATTGTTTTAGAATTGTTTACCACCAGTGTCTCTGAGTTTGTTTAGTTATTTTGATATCAGTTGTCTCGGTAATTATCCATTTTCTCATAATACAGTGAGAGAGTAGTACACTTACAGGGCTCCCAAGTCTTAAAGTTTTCCATCAACATACAAGTTCAAACTTTTTCCATCAACATTCAAGTTTCAACTTTTATATGATTCCAGGATTTTCTTGATTTTTTTGAAAAAGTGGATTTTCTTGCAAATTTCAGCATAGATACTTTTAAGTATGCTAAATATGAATCTGTGGTCAAAACCTAAAAGTTCACATAATTAGTCGAGTAATTAGCATGTGAATGTTATTATAATTAATCCAAGTGTTAATTAAACGCTAAATATTACGAAATGCAGCCTTTTAACTTCAAATATTTAATCACCATATAGAATAACATTTATACTCAGATTTTCATTAAAATCTGAGGAAGTTAAAAATCTGAACAAAATGCAAGGCTATACGTCAGATTTTTTCTTGATATTTTTAAAAAAAAATGGATTTTCTTGCAAATTTCAGCATAGATGGATTTAAGTATGCTGAATATGAATCTGTGGTCAAAACGTAAAAAATTTGGATAATTAGTCAAGTAATTAGCATGTGAATATTATTATAATCAACCTAAGTGTTAATTAAATGCTTAATATTACAAAATGCAATTTTTTTACTCGAAATACTTAATCACCATATAGAATAGCATTTCTACACAGATTTTCATTAAAATCTGAGGATTTTCTTCAAAATTCCAGCATAGATGCATTTAAGTATGCTGAATATGAATCTGTGGTCAAAATGTAAAAATTCATATAATTAGTCGAGTAATTAGCATGTCAATATTAGTATAATTAACCCAGGTGTTAATTAAACGCTTGATATTACGAAATGCAGTCTTTTGACTCCAAATACTAAATCACCATATAGAATAACATGTATAAACAGATTTTCATTAAAATCTGAGGAAGTTGAAAATCTGAGCAAAATGCAAGGCATTGGATTTTTCTTGATATTTTTTAAACAATGCATTTTCTTGCAAATTTCAGCATAGATGCTTTTAAGTATACTGATATGACTCTGTGGTTAAAATGTAAAAATTTGTATAATTAGTCAAGTAATTAGCATGTGAATATTAGTATAATTAACCCAAGTGTTAATTGATTGCTTAATATTACGAAATGCAGTCTTTTGACTCCAAATACTTAATCACCATATAGAATAACATTTTATAAACAGATTTTCATTAAACTCTCAGGAAGTTGAAAATTTGAGCAAAATTCAAGGCTATATCCTGGGATTTTTCTTGATTTTTTTTGAAAAAATGGATTATCTTCAAAATTCCAGCATAGATGCTTTTAAGTGTGCTGAATATGAATCTCTGGTCAAAAATTAAAAATTTGTATAATTAGATGAGTAATTATCATGTGAATATTAGTATAATTAACCCAAGTGTAAATTAAGCACTTAATATTACAAAATGCAGTGTTTTGACTTTAAATACTTAATCACCATATAGAATAGCATTTATACACATATTTTCATTAAAATCTGAGGAAGTTGAAAATCTGAGCAAAATGCAAGGCTATAGCCTTGGATATTTCTTGATTTTTTTGAAAAAATGGATTTTCTTGCAAATTCCAGCATAGGTGCTTTTAAGTATGCTGAATATGAATCTGTGGTCAAAACCCAAAAATTCTTATAATTAGTCGAATAATTAGCATGTGAATATTATCATGATTAACCCAAGTGTTAATTAAACACTTAATATTACAAAATGTATTTTTTTGACTCCAAAAACTTAATCACCATAAAGAATAACATCTATACACAGATTTTCATTAAAATCTGAAGAAGTTGAAAATCTGAGTAAAATGCAAGGCTAATATACAGATTTTCATTAAAATCTGAGGAAGTTGAAAATCAGCAAAATGCAAGGTCAACACGGTGACAATTAAAAAAGCACCTCTTCACGTACTTCATAGCAAAATTCCTGCTCAGCTTTGTCATGTTATCTAGTTGTTGTATCTCTGTAAGAACTGTTCATTTTGACACAATGAAATTGATTTAGGAACTTGAAGGTTGTGATCAGATCTTTTTTTCGTGACAAGCAAAGTTCTGGCCCCTAACATCTCAGGTCAATGTCACCTTTCTGTAGTTTCTCATTTATGCTTCTTTAAGTGGTGTGATTAGATTAAAAAAGCATTTCATAGATGTATAAGTTTGCAGAGGAGGGTGGATGTGTTGGAAATAAAATGTTTGAGGACAGTATGTGGTGTGAGGTGGTGTGACCGAGTAAGCAATGAAAGGGTAAGAAAGAGATAATAAAGATGAGGAAGCTGAAGAGGGTGTGCTAAATGGTTTGGACATGTGGAGAGAATGAGTGAGAAAAGATAGGCAAAAACGATATGTGTCGAAGTGTAGGGAACAAGGAGTACAGGGAAACCAAACAACAATTGACTCACCTTCCCTCCCCCACTTTTTTTTTACAAAGTGAAAATAGCTTTGTTAATGTTTCAGATATGATGCCACTGGACTTGGTGAATCGGAAGGTCCTGTCAAATTGGAAGATGCTCGGTTCTACCACTGGTTGCAAGACGCAGAGGAAATTTTGTTTAAACTTACAAAAGGTCCTCAGCTGGTGATTGCTTCCTCAATGGGAGCATGGGTAAGCACAAGATTGTTTCATGTAGTGTCTGTATAAACATTTAGGTATAACTGCAAGCATCAACAATAGATTTAGTATTTTGGGTTTATCCCTAGTTATTAAGTACAGCTGATGGAACATTACAGCAGATGACAGTCATCATTTCATTTACAGTATAAGGATATCGCCTGACTTTGTCAGATGGTTACTACATGAAGACATACTTAGAAGTAGGACATCTATGTATTTATTCAACTTAAGTTATTCTAGTTACTGAGTGAAACAAAGCTCAATGGTAAAGGGGAAGAGTAGTTTGGGAATGTCTTGGGAGTAGAGTCAATGGTTGGTGAGGAACAAGAGCAAAAGGAGTAGCACCATGCACCTGGTCATGAGAAGAAAGATCATGAGAGGCAAGTGTTTTGGGAGCAGCTGAGTGAGTTTGTTAGCAGCTTTGATGCTTGAGACCAGGTTATAATGATGGGTGATTTGAATGCTAAGGTGAGTAATGTGGCAGTTGAGGGTATAATTGGTGTACATGGGGTGTTCAGTGTTGTAAATGGAAATAGTGAAGAGCTTG
>JAUUDZ010454760.1:0-12466 GCA_032361705.1 Panulirus versicolor
TAACCTCATCATAGACCATCTGGTGCTCTGTTATCTGGCTTTCTCATGTGCTGTCCTCCAGTAGATAACCTCGTCACAGACCATCAGGTCTTTTATTATCTGGCTTTCCCATGTACTGTCCTCCAGCAGATAACCTCGTCATAGACCACCTGGTCCTCTCTTATCTGGCTTTCAATTGTACTGTCCTCCAGCAGATAACCTCGTCATAGACCATCTAGTCCTCTGTTATCTGGCTTTCCCATGCACTGTCCTCCAGCAGATAACCTCGTCATAGACCACCTGGTCCTCTGTTATCTGGCTTTCCCATGTGCTGTCCTCCGGCAGATAATCTCGTCATAGACCATCTGGTTCTCTGTTATCTGGCTTTCCCATGTGCTGTCCTCCAGTAGATAACCTCGTCATAGACCATCTGGTCCTCTGTTATCTGGCTTTCCCATGCACTGTCCTGTACCTCATACATAGTTGCATGCCTCCACCTCATATTCAGTTGCATGTCGTAAGCTATACTCTTTATCGAGCCACATAAGCGTCACATCCTGTGTGTCCCACTTGGCAACAGTGACTTGGGCAAGTCTAAGAACAACGTCCACTTGAGAATATTCAGGCGTTTTTGTTTTCCATTCCTTTCCACCCGATGCATAACGCTCTCCAGAGGTTTGCTGGTCATGTCAGGTCTCTTGCTAACCGCCCGAGTCTTGTTCGAGCCGCCGTACAGAGGGGACTAAATATAAACCTCATTTCACCCACAAGCAAAAAGAGGGGGTTTTACTGCGTGACGTCAATCAACAATAGTCTTCTTCGGGTTTGTATTCTCACTCTCCTCTCCTTTTGATGTGGTGTCCACATCCTCACTATCCTTACATGCTCACTATCCCCTTCCCTTGACGTAGTATCACTATCCATCTTGTGACGATATAGCTACACGCTCACTATCGTTCTCCTGACGGAGTATCTATACATTCACTATCCCTTCCAGAAGACGCAGTATCTACACCCTCACTATCACCTTCCTCTGACGTAGTTATCAACCCTCACCATCACCTTCCTCTGACGTAGTTATCAACCCTCACCATCACCTTCCTCTGACGTAGTAATCAACACCCTCACTATCACCTTCCTCTGACGTAGTAATCAACACCCTCACTATCACCTTCCTCTGACGTAATTATCAACATACGTTAGTTTCCTTCGTCCCCAACAACGCAATATTCACTGTTATTTACCCACCCATCCCTCCAAGCTATATAACCTAATATACATGTCTTCCATTCAGTCTTTTTTTTCCCCCTCCAAAAAAACAAAAGACTACACAAGGCTTCCGTGAATCGCCCTCGCAAGAAAGAAAGAAAAAAAAAAGGAGCATCTTTCTTGTACGAGTTTGCGATCCAATCTCATCCATAGGAGCTTCCCACACTTTTACCTGGATGTCTATATCCTCTCTGCAACATATTGCAGTTTTCTTTCCCCGGCTATTTTTAGGGGGGCCCTTGCAAGTTTTGCAATAACTTGGTTGCATCTAAGGATCAGGCTGCTGACGTAATTCGCGGAGTCAGTCGCCACACTTGACAGGGATGAGAGCATATATATATATATTTGGTGGAACTATTCAATTCTCTATCTCAGGTTATCTATCTATTGTAAGAAAAAGATAAGTTTTGTACTTTAAAACTCTAGAAAGTTAAACTTGTTTCTCTCTCTCTCTCTCTCTCTCTCTCTCTCTCTCTCTCTCTCTCTGCCTCAGACAGACGTGGACGTGGCCAAATTACTGTACCAGGAGCTAATGTAATGTGGCGATGCACAAAGAGACCTACGACACAATGGTCAAGAGCCGGGACCCCACGAGTGTAAAAGTTCCTCCCCGCACAACACCACTATGGGTGATCACAACTCGGTAATATATGCAAATGAGCGGATGTGACATATGCAAATGAGCGGATGGGAATCTGATGTAATGTAACGGAGAGAATCAAATTATGTCTGATGTGTAAGAATGAATATGTGACACAAGTCTTATAAAGGCCGTAGAAGACATAGGCAATAAAACAACTGTAAACTATTCGGGCGTCATTGTAAACAAGCAGCTAGAATTCACATTGAGACCACATGGAGAAGATAACACGATCAAATCAATTAATAAATCGTATGAGTTTGACAAATTCCACAACATGAAGCATCATAATATTGTTGACAATCTTTTAATGTATACGTAAGCAAGACTAAATACCGCTGTAACAGATATGCAAACTATAGATAAATCAAGAACCACATAACATATATATGACGCTACAGATACACGATCAAATTCGCTTGGCAATAAATCAAAACCTCTAAAGAAAACGTGATGATGTTACAGATACTAAAATCAAAATCATAAAGGAAAACGCAGTGAACCTGAAAGCCTCATAGTAAGGAACACCCACAGTTAAGAAGTCTTCAAGAATACCATGAAACATACCACTACTAAATCGAACAAAAAAAAAATATATATATATATAACAGCCTAACGGAAGGTCGAACGACTTGCTGATATACAGCCGGGAAAAATGAGACATGCGAACGTTGCATTTAAAAGAAAACCTGACAGGTGGTTGAAATCAGTCCCAGATGAGACGCGAGAACACACAATCACACAATGCCTCTGGCAGCGGAGAGGAACAGCACCGTGCATCACGCAAGACGTGCGGTGAGCGCTACGCGCTAGCCTTGCCATCAAGACAAAAATCCCGTTCGTAGGTATTCGTACATAAGAAAATAAATACGAAAGAAGTTACTTCATTTTCATCGACTAGGGAGGTAGATTTTCGGTAATTCCCGCCAAATTGTTGCAAGATTCGGCCCACTATTTACAAAGGTCTTGCTGAAGGCGTTACTGAACTGGAAAGCAACATTACAAGAACTGTTTTTTCATGTCTTACATTACCAAAGGTGGGAGAACAGGGCAACACTAAACATTTAGACATCCTCATTTGTCCAATTTTCGTTCCTAGAAGCTTGTAATGTTGCTTGCCAGTACATTAACACTAAGCCCTTAATAAATAGTAGGCCAAATCATGCAACAATTGGGAGTGTTTACGCCGTCAAATGTAAGGCATGTAACGATATATACATTGGCCACAGAGGAAAAAAAAAGGTAACGGAGAGATGTTATTGGCACCGACACACAGTACGCAGGGATGAGCACAAAAATATACGATTGCTAAACACTGTCATGACAAGGATCACCTCACAGATCTTGAGAATCCTGTTATTCTATATCCTTCTGCTGATCATGCCACAAGCAACGTCATTGAATCTCGTCTTAATTGCTAATACTAAGGACTTCAATCTGTCCCCAGGCAACTTTGAGACCCCATCCCATCATCAACCAAAGCACTAAGAGAGCTGACAAAAACACGAAAAAAAAAGTTGCCCATGACACACACACAGATACATAGGGCCATCCCCCCAGGCCACGTGACCAACCAACCAACCCCCCCCCCCTCCCCCCTCCACCCTTAATCACTCTCCCTTTTAACTGGTTACGGTCGTCGGTCAAGTGTGTCGTCTATACTGGTAGACGGCGGTACCTCGCTGTGATGTTGTGATGTTAAATAATTTCGTCAAGTCCCAAGTACCTGATGATGAGGTGGACTGTCTCCACGAATCATGTCGCGCCACATGCATAGAAAAAAATATATATATACATATTGCATAAATTAAACCACATATGAACTACTACAGAAGTGCGACTTCAGGGCTTTCATCAGGGACTAGCGTGATCATCATAGCCACACACACACACACACACACACACACACACACACATCTACAACTAATTCCATCAAGTACACCCACGACCCCTTTTACGGCGCCCCTGCAACTTCAACTTGGGCTGCGCAATAATCAATAGCAGCGAAGTGATGGGATCCTTTTGAGAGGTGTATATGTGTGTGTGTGTGTGTGTCCCCTTGACGAAGGCTCTTCTCCTTTTCGTCCCCCGACGATGACATAACGACGAACATTTACACGTACATGCATAGAGAGAGAGAGAGAGAGAGAGAGAGAGAGAGAGAGAGAGAGAGAGAGAGAGGGGTGAGACCCCCTGGCGATAGGGCGGTACGGTGTAGCAGTACAGGTGTAACAGTACCGTCTCCAAACATACATAATGGAATCAAGGGGTTTATGTCCTCCTCTATTGTAAGCAAACCGTAAAACCAGGTCGGAGGAAGTTTTGGAGTGGACTCTGGCGGTGGGCGCTTGAAACTCTCGGTCAAAACTAGTGTAATTGTTCATTAGAGAATCAAACTATTTCTATTTTCTTATTCAAGGTTGCCGTATTTCCAACTGGTCGTATGGAAATGGAGGACATCCCACACATTCCCAGTGACACCAGCTAAACTCTCGTGGCGTCAACAGCTAAACTGCAACGCCAACATCAGCTAAACTGCGACGCTAACAACAGCTAAACTGCAACGCTAACAACAGCTAAACTGCGATGCTAACAGCAGCTAAACTGCGACGCTAACAACAGCTAAACTGCAACGCTAACAACAGCTAAACTGCAACGCTAACAACAGCTAAACTGCAACGCTAACAATAGCTAAACTGCAACGCTAACAGCTAAACTGCAACGCTAACAACAGCTAAACTGCGACGCTAACAACAGCTAAACTGCGACGCTAACAACAGCTAAACTGCGACGCTCACAACAGCTAAACTGCGACGCTCACAACAGCTAAACTGCGACGCTCACAACAGCTAAACTGCCGCATCTGCCGTGTTCTTGCCTTCGACGCCCGTGTGACGTTTGAGTCACACACACATGGTGTCTCTCATGTCACAATGAAGTTCTTTTTTTTTTTCTTTCTTTTGCACGTCATGGCTTTCGAAGGGGACTCACTGGTCTGCTGCCGTTCGCATTTTTCTTCGTATTCCTTTCTACGGATGTTCTTACGGGCCTCCAGGTACAAGCCATGCTGCAGAACCACAAACTATCACACAGAGTTACAGTTCAAAGTGCTTCAGGCGCCAGTGAAAGTCTTATTATAGACTTGGGGGGACATGAGACCAGCCATTTCTATTCGCTTCGACTTGGTCTCAGTTACGTGTGCCACAGAGCTCTTGGTTAAGATGATAAGATCCTTGTATACAGGACGATACGACTCCCGATTATGGCGGCCCGGTCACTGACCTGACCTTTTAAGAGGTCGGGGTCAAAGGCCACCCACCCAAAGGATCGCACCGTCGTGCACGAAGATGGTGCCAATCGTGTCCGGTCGGCGCGACGTTCGAGTCGATAGATCATAATAGTAGACATACCAAGAACGGGTGATGTGCCTAGGGCCAGGGGACACGCCTGGGTCGAAACGGTTCCGAGACCTGTCTCTCAGAGCAGAGATAAAGCTTCGGTCGGACACGCCTGGACGAAGCCGCAACGAAACCTCTTGTTTCGATAAATACGTATAGACGGAGGGCCTGGGGACATGCCTATTCGAAGCTGTACCGAGACCTGTGTCTTTAACGCTCGAGACAGAGGGTTCAGTAAAGCTTCGATCAGGCTCCCTCCGTGCCCGTCGAGCGAGACAGATGGGTACAACTCGACCCGGATTTGTCCCCAGGATCTGTCTTTCCCCTTCGAGACAGAGAACTCCGTTCAGCCTCAACCAAATGTGTTATCAGACTTTTGTCTAGGAGTGTAAACGAATCCTGTGATTGATGCCATGAACACAAGAGGCAAGCAACTTGCGACAAAGCGTCTGTGTCAACTAATTGAATTGCAAATCCTTCCATTAGGAACTTGGAGTCAGGAGAGAAAGCAGCATCTTGTTCAAGGAGGCACTAGAGAGTCTATCTTTAAACAAATATATATATATATATATATATATATATATATATATATATATATGACCTCACAACCACATCAAGACACCCTGACACCGCAGTACCAACATAAGAAATGTAGAACTAGATTACACAACTGGAGCAATGGCTCACCCAGAAGAAAACGTCTGCATCTCCTCAGAAGTCTTCACCCACCCACTCATTCCCCCTCACCCACTCACCCCGAACTCCCGCCTCCCTTTAGTCGCCTTCTACGACACGCGGGGAATACGTGGGAAGTATTCTTTCTCCCCTATCCTGATAAAAGAAATAGAGCGTAACAGGGCAACAACACTGATAAAGAGCAGCGGACTGATTAAAGGAAAAAGACCGTAATAAGGCAGCAGGAGACAAAATCCGTATTTAGCCTACAAATATTTGATAACACTCTCAAGTTTTCGCAAAATGCTCCTACGAAAAAATGTTCCTCCCATTTGAAAAGCGTGTGAAGTCAAGGCTCAAATCTCCTCTCACACAATAGAATCAGGAATACATCAATACTCATCGCCACAGAGGTCGAGGTCACACCAGGGAGCGACAACAGGAGAATTAAAGAGAGTCAGGGTCTTAAGGTCACACCAAGGATAAGGAGAGACAACGGGAGAATCAGGAGAATCATAGAGTCTCTTACCATTAACTGAACTTCATCCAATCCTTTTGCAGCTCATCAGATCATTTATGAAACAGCAAAGTCTCTCTGAACTTGTTCAGTAAAGATCGTTGGTAAAAATACAAAAACTGACGTCTTTGATGACTGTGGCTATTTTTTTGTCGTCGCGATAATAGTAGTTCGACTTTGATGACTGTGGCTATTCTTTTTTTGTCGCGAAAACAGTAGTTCGACTGATTGACTTTCATACATACGTCAGATATCAAGTAACATTACATTCTATGTTTCCTCTGACACAAGACTGGAAACCTGACACGGACTGTCATGAAATACGATCTTCTGCCATACGTTCTAACTGTGCAGTGTGTGACTGTGTACAAAGAGCCCTATTCTTGACGGCAGTTTGAAAGGGGTATCTCAGCTGCAAGTATCCAAACATATTCCACAAATTATCAAAACGTATTTTCAGTTTCAAATACACGAGTTTCGTGTGTGTGTGTGTGTGTGAAATGAAGATTTAATCTAAGAGAACATTACACCAGTATCAATAAAAAAGTCATGCTTCCTAAAAGTGAACATGTTAAAAAATAGAGTAGATAAGCGAATGGGAAACGAAACAGTCAAGTAACATTACCTAAATTCGAAGGCCAGACCTCTTATCAAGGAGGAACTTGGATTACAGTAATAGGCTGATGGAACCCCCGTAGGATCATCACACTCTCCCTCTACAACATGAGCACAGACTGAGGCACACATGGCAGGGTTAGATCTATGCTGTCATGTTGCTGCGTCCTCCTTGACTGGCTGGCTGGTTGGCTACCAGAAGCAGGTGGTCTGTCGCTAGGAACAACGCCATCTGTTGAGGAGGATTCTCATGAACATAATGGCACGAAATGCAAAGAGGTGTTACACTTGTTGAAGGTGAGGAGGAGGGGAGTTTCTGCTTCTTGGTACTAAAAGTACCGGTCTGATGAGTGAGGGACGAGTGTGATTAAGGGGTAAAGTTACCATTGATGTGGGGTAATGTAGCAGTGGCAGAAGTACTCTTTACGGGGTTGGGCTACTGCTCAAGGACTGAGGTAACTGCTCTAGAGGTGGGGTTAACTACCTCAAAGGCTCTCTCAATGGAGAAACTTAGAAACCACAGAATCGCACACCAAAACTGTCAGATTACCACTGTACCACACAAACACCAAAAAGATGCTGTAAACCACAGATGCGTATCTTATCACAGAGTTGTGCCTCGATCATGATATACGACACCACACAATCATACCCTGAATATCATAAATAAACAAATATGGAATTAAACCCAGTAATGTGATGTCACAAAATGAGATCCGAAGGGTTACTCAATACAGAAATATTTCTCGGTATCTCAAAAGAATATAGAAGGAACAGAGACTGCCAAGCATTAATTACATTTTTCGTATCTATTTGTGATATTGGAAAAGGTCAGAGAAAGTGATCAGAATGGTGTGATTAGAAAAGCAAAAAAAAAATTTCAGAGAAATACTTGTAAACTAAACAATGTCACAATTTTCTGATAATCACATTTTCTTCGTAAACATATCTATGGTACAGCTTTCAATCACTCTTTTGACTGGTGAAGCAAAAGTTAATCTCGTCGAAGAAAGAGTTCTCTGAAAGCATCTTTCGAAGTAAACTTATGTCCATGAGACAGCATCAATCACATCGAGTTAAATCCCACACAGTGGGCATTGAATGGCTTCGTAAAACAACATTAATCAAATCCGTTCATTAAATTCCCGTATCAAATCAACTGTTAACCTTCTCTTCTTGTGAACGAAAAAAGTGAAGTCTTCAGGTTGGTTCTTCTACGTTTCTCATTCCAGGAACCATCTTGGAAGCTCGCCTTTGCACTCCCTCAATTGTCTCTCTATTTTTCTAAAAGATGACCAATACTGTGCACCACAGTATACAAAGTGGGAGCGGAGCAGTGGATTCTGATGAGTGAGCATTAGCATCTAGGCTGCCTTAGCTAAGAATCCTGGAACTCTGTCCCCCCTTTTCTCACTGCATCAATGAACCGTTGACGTAGCTCAATTCATCAGAGAACATTATACCCAAATGTTTGTCACCATTTTTTTTTTTGTCAGGTAGCTCAACTCTCGCTTGCCCTCACCTTCTTGTTACCAACATGTTTTAAGCCTTTGCACTTAACGGTATTAGAATTAATACGCGGCTTGTGAGCCGGGTGCATCTGATGTAGATGTTTAGAATTTGTTCTAACCTTTTAGCTTCTGGTACCGTCTGGTCATTTCTGATATCTAACAAGGAAGCCCGCTTTTAATATCGTTGGGGCTTCTCTGAAGAAAAAACATATCCCCAAGATTAATCCCTGTGTCCCATCATTTGTTAACTCTAACCACTTAAAACTTGACCTTTAATCACACTACCTTATGTTTGCTGTCAGTCAACTCGATTCCAATCATCGAAGGTCAATCCTATCCAAACCGTGCGACTTATTGTGTTAGGAATACTTGAAGCGAAGCTCCATCAAAATGCTCTTCGAAAATCCAAACAGATGACATCACCCGTTGTACTTTCATTATACGTTTGAAATATATCATCAAAGACGATGGGGAGATCCGTCAGGCAAGGACGATATCTTCGAAAAATCAACTTTGGAAATGACTTGATTATTTGTTGCCCGGCCCGAGCGATCTACAATTTTGTCACAAATGAGAGTTTTCCTCAAGTTTCCCCAACTACGAACGTTAAGTAAATTGAATGATCTTTCCGGGCTGGGACTTGGTAACTTCTGCTTAAGAATAATGTTTTACTAGCGAACTTCCAGTCCTCTGGAACTTTCCCTGTTGTAACTAACTTTGTAATAAAAAAAAAAGATAAAAGTAGCCAGAGGTTTAATCATCTTATCTTTTGCTTCTTCCATATTTCTCGACTGAGGCTTGCCGGGGCCATTCTTTTCATCTTTCATACAATTTTGGCATATATAACTACAAATCTGTTACGATACAAAATTATTTTGGCATATATAACTATAAATCTCCTGTTATGATACAAAATTATTTTCCTAAAAGTTCAATTTTTTAAAGTACGATCATAGAACAGTGGTATTATGATGTGCTGTAGTCGTATACGTCAATGACACATCATGCCAGAGACCCCACCAACCAAAGATGGAAGAAAGTGTTATCGCCACACGCCAGACATGTTGAAGGCGGGTCGTATACCAGGCCCTTTTCGACTTCAACCATCCAAAGGTACAATCGCCCGTATATGTAAAGTACCTCGTCTCAAAGTTGACTCGGTATGTCTGGCCGCTACAGGGATATTTTCTTTTCCTTAACAATGTAGAGATCAAACCAAGGCATCAACAAGGAATATATAAACAAAGATACATAAATCATCAGCGCTCAAGTACAACAAATATCATATGATTGAAAACTGTTTCAGTTAATAGGTCTCCTGTTTACAGACACACAATAATGAAATTCATCATAAGTAAATACTAATATTTACTGTATGCAAAATTAATGTTCACAGTTTTCCATGGATTAACACATACGTCACAGATATCCTCTCTTCATATCCTATATTCTTTTTTGTTAGCTGAGACAGCACGGGCAGGCTGAGGCCCTTATCAAGGCAATTCCACTAACGTTATATATCTAGCCCAAGCCAGGTACGCATTTTGTCGACCAACCCCTAAGGGTGGATGAACAGCTGGGTTGCCTATGGACCGACTGCCGTAAGCAAGATTCGAACCTATGCGCTCGACCCTGGGCGGCCCGTGAACGCGTCACGTGTCCGGAACGCTAGCCGTTACACCCCGGGAGTCCAATCTTCCACTATTGTCTCGTACGTCTTGAAAATCCTTTTTTGGAATAGCTGTTACGAGGTTATGTGTGATGTGTTACTTCCCTCGTAACACCTACGACTCAAAGTCATGACGTGATCCAACAGCGTGTGGGTGATCCGCTCCCGGCCAAGCTCCCAGGAACCCAACACGTTCCACCACACGTTCTCCATACGTTCCACCACACGTTCTCCATACGTTCCACCGCAAGGTCTCCATACGTTCCACCATAAGTTCTCCATACGTTTCATCACACGTTCTCCATACGTTCCCTCACACGTTCTCCATACGTTCCACCACACGTTCTCCATACGTTCCATCACATGTTCTCCATACGTTCCACCACACGTTCTCCATACGTTCCACCACACTTTATCAACGGGGTCGAGGTCATACCCTGTCCAGAGTCTACGTTTCGCTGCTCCTCGAACCACCATGTCACAATCCACGGCGGTGTTAAGTGGTAGTGTGGTCTTGCAAATAGATTTCAAAATCAAAAGTTGAATTATCTCGCCTCCATACGCACCATTTGTAACCAACAATTCCAGAAAGATTCCAAACCCCCTTCCATACCAGGGATGTATCTCAGCTAAATGGAATTCTAAGCCATTATGCAAATGAAAATGTCAGCACTTACCCAGAATAGCATCCTAATTTGTCTTCGTGGTATTTGAGAGAGATCAATGTTGTGACCCTTATCACGTAAATATGGTAACTTTTGAACACTTAAACAATATCGCGTACACATGACAATGACTAGAAATATCATGATGTTCCACAGCACAAATATACACGACTTATCCTTTTCGAGATTACTTTCTCAAAATTACTTTCTCGCTGAACCTGTCTATTCTAACGAACACAACGGCAGCTCGTATGGCAGTTCAGCAATAAACTGCCGACACATCCCTACCACAGAGACTTTCTCTACTCCGACGCACCTCCACCAAGGACCACTATTGGTCACCATAATCGACTTGTTCCAACCAAAGCTCTTACAGTCCTATTCCTACCATTGTGAACTTCACGGACCATCCATCAAGACGGACCATCCATTAACACGGACCATCCATCAACAAGTGCAAAACTATGCAAGTGAAAGACCTCAGTTTTCTGTTAGTTAGGCTATGTGGTATGTCAGCTATCGTATTACTGTAACGAGTCATCACTTGGTGTTCAACCCAGTTCATAATACATAAACAATACCATTTACTTGGTAAACATCCCTATATCTGCCACCATGGTTGTCTAAATGTACTTCAACCATATGCTTATCTAAAATGTGGAAACATACATCACACCCTACCCTTAAGCTCTTTTTGGATTAGTTATCTAGTAACTACCATGACCTTCCAATTCCGTAATATATGCAACACCTCAACTATATACTTTAAGCCGAATGGCCTCCTAAATCCAATAAACCGTTATTTATCTATTTACTTAATTATCTGTTATTGCATAATGAATTAATATAAATGAGACTGGAGGGGTGGTGGTGGGAATGGGGGGAGTGTGTTGGCTGATTGTGTAATGTCTATCAAAAGGTCAAATTCATATATACAATGTTATATCGTGGCATATACACAATGATATACTGTGGCACCTATTTATATAGACTTCCAATAATCATAATGGAAGCTTATCACTGGAAAGCACTAACAAACTACAGTTACACAGTGTTATTCACTACCATGTTAATCCCCACCTACCTTGAACACTTTATTACATTGTAATTACTTGTATTTCAATGAATTTTCAATTAGCTCTCCTTTAGAAATACGTCTGCATGATACGTTAATGGATTCTCGTGTCGAGCCCCTCACCTTTCTTCTTCCAGCTGGCATACCACGACCTGATATCACTGCGGCATTGCCACACGTACCAAGTCGTCCATGAGGTAAGTGCATCATACATACGGGAAAACAACGACCATCATCCGGCATTGCCACACGTACCGAGTCGTCCATAAGGTAAGTGCATCATATACATGGATAAATGTCCTTGAAAGGAATAACTCAGTCCCTCTAAAGTGGCTGTCTGTCCCCTTTCTACTTATCCTACTGACTTTGCTACTTCCAAGACGTACCATAGGGATACGAGGCAGCGCTGGTTCCTCCTCTACTTACCCTGTTGACCTTGGGAAGGCAGTCCAG
>JAUUDZ010454770.1:4950-23773 GCA_032361705.1 Panulirus versicolor
CCCTCCAAACCCACTTTAAGGTATACCCAAGGTAAGGTAAGGTAAGGTAAGGTCCCAGCCCGAGTTGTAGAGGGGGAGGAAGACTTCCGAAATCATCGCTCTATAGAAGTTAGGTAAAGTACGGTCCTTGTCTGAGCTACGAGTGGTAGCAGGCCACTGGATAAAAAAAAAAATAGATAACACGAACGTTAGATCGAATGGTATAAATAGGATCAAATGACGAAAAAAGGGAAAACGGTGGATACAAAACAATGCACCGAAGGAGTAGCTAAACAAAATCACAACACATGAACAAAACAATGACGGTAAAATTATGGCAAAAGTAAAAGCAGAATAAATAACATACGAAAGAGAATAAGAGAAACCCCATCAGAGACTTGATGAAACTGATGAGAAGAAATGTAACATTCGTCTCATCTGCCAATATAGACATAAATCGCATAAAACTTAGCGAGGGGGGGAAAAAAAAACAGCCCGCAAACAAACTCAAAAACTCAAAGAGAAATTGAAGAACAGATTCCCTAATCAAAAGCTAAACAAGAGTACCAGAATATGAAGGAAATGTGGCAAAAGTAAGGTGCATGCTGTTAAAGATTACCATATACCAACAGAACAATAACAATCTTGAAATCATGTTGTAAAAGTGTTGATTATCACCACTGAAAGAAATAAGCTTAGTTACTAAAACAGACGCTGAAACTCATGAAATTTGCATTTACATTCAAGGATTCTTTGAACCTTGTCTTGATAAGCCTGAACACCTAATTCTAAATGAAATCCTTCTATATTCAACTGGCCGTACTACACCCGAAAAACATGGATTGCAAACATATATAGCTGCGATTCCGCCGGGAAGTAAGTAGTAAGGAAAGACAGTAACAAAGTAAGGAAAGAGAGAAACAAAATATGAAGCTCTTAAGATTCCTTCTTTTAACGAGTAGCAGGAACGCGTGTCGTGTCGCCTTCTAATTACTGACTCAACTGTAATATACCATATCACCTTTGTTTGCCAAATGCACAATGGAAGCCGACACCGAGTCAAGCCCCTGGCCTCTTACTAGACAAGGAATGTACACCGAACTTCCAATATTCCTAAAGTTACTTGTAAAAGCCATATACTCTGAAACAATATGATATTTTCCCCAGCATTAACAGAAAAGGCGTGTCGACAGAATGTGAACGAGACCAACACTCGTATATACCAGGCTTAAAAAATATGTCTTCAGGCAACCCGTGAATGCTAGGATTCAGCGATCCATGAAATGAGGCCACTTGCACCATAAATCCGAGGAAAAAAAAGGGGGGGACGAACGGGCAGAGTTGACATCCACGATCGACTGATACAAGGAGGGAAGAGGAGATGGGTGGTTGGTAATGTTTTTGTACACCTCTCTGTTTGCCTACTGCTGGAGGAAGGAGAGAAAAAAACGAGTCTAAGAGAAAGAAAAGTTTTAGAGTAAACATTAACAGACGATAGATGTGTGTTATCTCAAAGTTCTATGGAATCACGTGTTAAAAGAAAGATTCTATGATTCATATACATGGTTGTCAACAAGAAGCAAATCTTTTTTTTTTATCATAGAAGCATTTATAATAGAAATATGTTTATACAGAAAACATTCGCAGAAATGTGTATGCTAGGAGGAGGCAAAGTTTTAGGGAAGTATGTATTGAAATACTGGCGTGTGCGTTAACAGAAAGCGAAGTGTTGAGCTAATATTTATATAAGAAATATGTGTTAGTACAAAGCAAAATGTTTCACGGATGAATTAATTGATGAAATGAATGCTGAACCCAGCACAGACTTTACTAGCACCACAAAGACTGCTCACACAATAATAAGCTACAGTGTGAATTATGTAAATGAGTTGAAATACTGTGATAATCTCAGATGACATAAAGCAAAATAAGCTACAGAACGTGGAAGCAGTGAAAAAAAAAAATACTGATCCTCATTCTCCACACGTCACTGATGCGTTCCCACCTTAACTTCTGTGTTCAGTTCTGATCCTCCTACTTGAGAAAAGACGAAACTGAGTGCACAACTGCGAGATACCAAGAATGAGAAACAAATACCATGAGAGCAGTCTATGATCCTACAGTGCCTCAAAAATTAGAAACTTACATCCCAAAACAAATATAAAATAATATTCTGGGTTCCACCGACTTGAAACTCAACCACGTATAGTTTAAATGTTACGCAGTATTATGTAGACCATTAGATGAAAATGAGGCGATAAAAAAAATGCAGTAATAGAAGTAAATCTTACTTATACTTGTGAAAAACAAAATATAGCAAATATAAGATGATTCAGTGACTGATCAGCGAGTGCCGTCGACGAATTCTATCCGGAAGAACAAAAATTCTCTTAGTACTGTCTCCAACGGTAACTCAAAGGCCTATCTCCAATTTAAATTCTTTTCTGTTATTTTTCCGTTGCCGTCCGTCTGTGGTAGGGAAAGACTGCCTATAAAGTGGAATATTTTTGAACATCTTTAATGCTACGATCATATTCTGCCTTCAAAGTAGACGCACCTATAGGAAGACCCTTGAATAATATTCTTGCAGTGTCAAACCGCGCCCCACCATTGCTCGCGTCTACCGGTTGAGAAACTAGTCCAGCTAGAGGACCTAAGTTCGTTTACCTTTATTTATAAAAAAAAAAAAATACAGGTAATAAGAACGAACCAAATAGCTTTACAGTCTTGATCTAAGTATTCTAAAGCTTAAAGAGCACTACTCATTTCACACAATGAGTGTAACTAGTCGGCAAACGCTGTGCAACAGTAGTCGAAAATAACACCACATAAACACTAAAAATACGACAAATAATAGCCTTAATTTACACACCTCATAAAAATTTTCGTTTTTTTTTTTTTTTGTTTGTGATTTCCTCCACTATCACAAGCCCCTTCGAAAGGACTACAAGGTTGGTTACGGTCGGGCCTTAGGCCTATCAAACTGCGAGGGTCATTAACGCTGCCTACAACAAGGGACACACCCCAGCAACCGAACATTTTCAACACTTTTTTCTGAACCCGCCATACGTTTGCAGTGCTGTATGGTATGCCTTTGAAGCCTTTCGGTTGATCAAACCTAAAACACACACACACACACACACACACACACACACACATACATACACACACACACACACACACACACACTGTCAACATAAAATATATAGTGAAACACTATATGAGTTTCAGCCATAAATTACACGTCTAGTCAAATGTAATCCGACACGGACAAATACTATGATTTCCATATTTTATTCATCGCTCCACACATAAGCACAAACAACAGGGCTCGAGAAATTACGAGATTCGTAGGTCGCAACACCAGCCTCAGATGTGCCACAGTGCAAAGCAATCTGCTCAACCACCTCGCAATTTTCGTAGATCATTTTCAACAAATGAGAACCCACATACTCGTAGACAAAGAGAACAGGTTGTCGTAAGACAAAGGCTTGTGTGAGGCCGAGACCTGTCGAACATGACATGATCCTAAAAAGAACAAAAAATGATGAAAAACACGCAACGTACCTCCACTTACCTCAACAAGCACTGCCTTATTTCCTGATAACCTCTGAAGCTTATCACAACTAACATAACTCACAAAATAGTCATACAATATGAAAATGAATGAACACGTCAGTTTATAAAATATCACAATTTCAAAAAGCTACCTTTACTATCTCACGTCAAAACTCATGTGACCTTCCTGATCTGCGTTGGATCATTCCTGTCAAATGAACATATCCAAAAAAAAAAAATGTCAATCACGTCAATATAATATCCGCTGAGGACATGACACCCACCCCCTTCCTCTAGTTTACCTCGTAACCTTGTATATCTCGAATAGGAAACACTGACATCATTAGTGCATTTGACAGGACCCCCTCGAACCACAGTGGTGGGTAAAAACTCACACCATTTAAGTCCATGAGGAAAAGGTCCATGACACGACGTCAGCGAACTTACCTGAAATCCGAGCTGAGGTATCTGACGACGCTGGTCACACACACACACACACACGTTCACTTTCAACTCGCCCAAACTTCTTTCGGTTCAGAATCTCGTGAATTTACATCTCAGGAAACGGATGCCACTGGTCTGCACCCTCTGCCTTCTCTCCGACACTGCACACTGAGATTATCACCTCCCCGCTGGGGGTAACCTCATGAAACACTGGACTCCTCTTCTTTTTTTTTTTAAGAGGGAAAACGTAGGGACAAACTCCCGCGCTCAAGCACCACAACACAACAGACGACGCTGCTCGGCCGTCGTCTGCTACCACACTCGCGCCATCTATTGCCAGGCAGAACAACTCCTCTAATAGTGCCTCACTGATGTTTCTACTCATCTACATTGATAGGTTTTATTACATTAATATAATTCAATACCAGCTGTCCCGGTGTCTTAAAAACTTTACTCGCGGAATTAAAAATGGCTCCGAAAAAATATTGTAAACAACGCTGTGTCCGATTTCATTAACGCTACTCATATTGAGAATAAACATATCATTACATTTCCCTTTAACTTTCATAACTATATTCAAATTACACTTTCTATAAAAGCTGATAATTACATAAATACTTTCCGGACTGTACACGGAGTATCCAAACAGTAATCAAATAGCATGTCATTTTGGCTCCCATCTGAAGGTTCGGACAATAATTGTACGCCTCCTTTGGATATAACAAACACAGCTTGGTTATCATCTGATGGATTTGTCTCACGAAATTTCATCTGCCTTGCGACTGCTTGGTGATAGTTCGAAGACCGAGTATGCCATTTACCAAGAAGTTCTTCGGAAAGTTAGCGAAGACCTTAAGAAAGGCTTGAAAACCGAGGCCTCGACCCCAGAGGTTAATGACAGCGACGGTGGTGAGGAAATGACATGGTCAATGTCTGTAGTGTTTGGATAACGGGTCTTTCTATTCTCATTTTAAGCCTTTGTGGAATTTTACATGACAGGAATAAGAAATTATATAAACTTCTTTTCTTACTGGAGGTTAGGATAAGTAAAAATGGCACCATACTGATTTGTGTGTTCGTAAAGAGGTGAAAATTTAGA
Organism: Panulirus versicolor; assembly: GCA_032361705.1. Lineage (NCBI taxonomy): Eukaryota > Metazoa > Arthropoda > Malacostraca > Decapoda > Palinuridae > Panulirus > Panulirus versicolor. The sequence goes on from JAUUDZ010454770.1 coordinate 10,031, forward strand.
ATTATTCTCCACTTCTCACAAGCTAAACATATAGTAAATGTACTTATCAAGAATTTTCTGTTCTACTATGGCTTGGCTGACATATGGACATAATACCATGTCGAAGGTATTAAGTTGCTTGGTACTATTCATAAGTAAAAATATATTCCAGTGCTGTGCCATAATAGAGTATGATAAGCATATTTTTCTAAAGTCAAATGCTTCCCAAGCCATGAATTTTTTATTTCAGATAATCACAAGTGAACTTCCCCAGGTTGATATTATGAAGTCATACTGGCTTATGAATTATTGCATCCAGAGCAGAATTTATTCGTATTATATCTGTCGAATACAAAATCTACATTACCTACTCTAACCTCCTCATCCTTTTCCTCCCGTACTCTCAGCCCCCTCTTCACCTGGTCACCAGGTTCACAGTAGCAACATGGCTTCACCTCTTGCAACATTATAACAATGTAAGCAGGCAGGAAATATTTATGAGGTAAAAGAAAAAATTATTGCAATAAAGGAGCCACTTGTACTTACCAGGTAATGAGTAACGAATGTCCATGCCATCCTAACTTTTCAGTATTTTGCAAAGCTGGACACATAAATCAGACTTTCACCATAGTGTTTTTTTCTCAGTAGATGTACCTTTGTGTGAATAAATATAGATTTTAGAGAGAATACTTAATTTTTCATGCTTTGTATGTAAATGTTTCTATAGCAGTTACTACTTCAGTTTGAAAGTTCTGCCATTTATGTGTGGACTATCCAGTGTTAAGAAACTTTTTATGTGTACAGAGTTCATGATACACTTCTGAGTACCAGATTTATGAAAAGTTAACTCAATGCTTCCAAATCAGTTCTTCAGAAGGTCTGAACAAGTGCAATTATTCATCTAGTTAAATACTGTCTGACCAGCTGATTAATGCATTAATAACGGCATGCTCTAGCTTATTCCATACCTCTGTTGATATACTGCATATACCTGTATTATTTTTTATCAAACTTTGAAAATGTCTTTCAGATGTGGTGACCTACTGTCATGCAGCTTTGGCAACTTTATTCATCGAATCTGTACGTGGAGGTCACAGTGCATCTGTTCTTTCTTCAACTCTGGAGGATTTGAGTTGGCCAGCTGGTAATACAGATTTAACTTGCACAGAATATTTTTGAAAATTAGTATTATCTTTGAAATGAAATATGCAGTTTTGTGGCTTTAGCCTTATATAGAGATTTATATGACTAAACTCACCTTCACCAGTATAAGAACTGTTTTGTTAGGAATGGAAAATACCACAATATATTCTTTTAGCCTTATTACAACTGTTATAACTTACTTCATAACTTTTATTCTTTAAGAAAGCTGGTGTAGTAGATGCAGAGTGTTACTAGCTATGGCATCGTTTAACTGGAATTCAACTATTATGGACTTTTGTTGTGGCTACCCAGTTGAGGGAAATCTCAAAGGGAATGGGCATCAAAGATATAGATTGTTCCTATCATGTATTGGATCATGCCTTCCACAAATACTTGATTTAGTCTTTGCCTAACAGCTTGTACAACTATATTGTAATGTATCTTATTTAAACTGAACAAATATAATTCTGAGCAAGGTTGTGATTTTAGAGTTCATGGATGCTGAAATTTTTGAGGTAGCATTGTGTGCATAATTCCATTCCTTGACAGTCCATCATAGTACCTAGTCTTTAATTCTGAGCATGAAGAGTCTGCTGCTAGTTGATCAAGTCAGGCTCATAGTACATACCTCACCTAACGTAATCTTACCATGGGTTAACAGTCATAGTTAAAGCATGCAACTTTATAATAACTCATTCACTCTACAGATTTTTCACGTCATTCTTACTCCATCTGTTTTTGCAAGTCCTACAGTGCTGCTCTGATTGTTTGTTCTTACTTCCTTCTAATTTGTAGCAAAGACAATTTGGACTTATATAGCCACATAAAGAAGAAATTGTAAAATATGTTGACTCATTGCTCAACATACAGCATGACTGTAACAACCTTCCACACTTAAAAAATTTAGTTACACTTACCCCTGACATCCTTATGTAGTTATATTTCCATTACAGTAACTTACCTTTTAGCTTAATGGAAGAGCATCATTTGCAAACTTTAACTGAGATAACTCTCATTCTGTCATAATGGTATCTTCCCTCTACACTCTGATCTTGATTGTTGCATTGTCTAAGAAAAAATAGAAAATAAAATACAAACAACAGTGCCAGACATTCATGACATTCTTCCACATTTAGTTAGTTATTTTTTTCATACAAGCCATAGTTAGGTCACAGACCTTTAGGTCCAACTACCCCTTTCATATAATAGAGAGTTACATGGGCATTACCAGACTATGCCTCTGTGGTTACTCTTTGAGGGAGACATCGTCTTTAGCAAGGCTGTATTTAATTATCAATGGATGGAAAGAAGTACAGTTTTGTTACGGATATTCTCGCTCCAATCAAGGTGCTGCAGCCTTGAAGCTGTAGGAGCCCCATAAAAGTGGTTCTGAGATTCTTTAATAATAATACTAAAGTTCGGCTCTATATTATTACTGGAGAAAGTTTTGTTTGCTAAAGATTACATTTAACCTATTTTCCAGAACGTATAAATGAAGTAACACAGGAAATACAATCAAAGTGGCAATTAATACAGTCACATCTTGCATCTCTTGGGACATACCCTCCTCACATAGTTGATGTCGATTGGAAGTTGAACTACCGAGTTAGGGTGAGTTATCTTATGAATATTGATATAGTTTCCTGAAAATATAGAGCTATATCCTTTCAATTTGCCTTTCTTCTTTCTTTAGGAAAGAAATAGCTTTTTCCAGTGACTTCTTTGGTGTTTTGCCTGTTGGCAGGTTCAGTTTCAATGATTCGTTTTCACTGAACTTTCATTATCTTTAAAAGATGGAGTTTACAGTAATAAACTTTTTCTCCATCCAAAATATGAATGCTTTAATTTACAATGTGGTTGGCATGCATCACCACAGGTTGCATGCTAGTAATGAAAGGGTAAGAGAGATATGTGGTAATAAAAAGAATGTGGTTGAGAGAGCAGAGGAGGGTGTGTTGAACTGCTTTGGACATATGGAAAGAATGAGTGAGGAAAGGTTGACAAAGATGTGTATGTCAGAGGTGGAGTGAATAAGAAGCAGGAGACCAAATTGGAGGTGGAAGGATGGAGTGAAAAAGAATTTGAGTGATCGGGGCCTGAACATATAGGAGGGCAAGAGGCTTGCAAGGAATACAGTGAAATAGAACGATGTGTTATACCAGGGTCAACGTGCTGTCATTGGACTGAACTAGGGCGTGCAAAACGTCTGAGGTAAACCATGGAAAGGTCTGTGGGACCTGGATGTGGATAGGGAGCTGTGGTTTCAGTGCATTACACATGACAACTAGAAACTGAGTGTGAATGAATGTGGCCTTCCAGTAGAATTTATTGAAAGGAAGTAGTTTCTCTTTTTTTAAGTGACTTTAAGTATGCAGAGGTATAATGAGAGACTTGCATTTTTTATGTAAAAGGGGGAAATAGTCATTTGAATAAAGAATGAAATAAACTTGTAACAGATATTTGGTCCATCATTACTGTTTGACTGTTTACAGAGTAGTGATGGGGAAGAGGGTGGTGGAGCTATGTACTTGGTAACGCTTCACACAGAAGAGTCTGGAGGAAAGCGAGGAAAAGTCACATTTTCCTGCTCATTGGCCCAACTTACTCATCTTGTCACTCGCCTCAGGCAAGCAACTCGTTGTATTCAGAAATATGCTAATACCAGCTGATTGAGTTGGGCAGTTAGGTTCCAGCATTTAAATGTAATTTTCGTACTTGCTCAGAATCAACCAGTCATGGTGCTAGGATCTTTTGCCTTTTGCTTTGTATTCATGTTTTCCATCAAGTATTTATGACATTTTATCACTAACAAGGTTTTTGGTTGGAGCTTTGTAAAGAATGATTAGAACTTTGTACCATTATTATCAATACACATCATTATGCAGCAATCATGATAATAAGTTTGTTATTTATTCTTGAGTGTAACAGTACTGCCAAATCTTGACTTTATATGGTTTCAAGATAGGTCATTATTCTTTACTGACACTGTAATGTTAAATAGAAATATTTTTTTTGTATGTGATCTTAGGGACCTGCATTTTGTACTCTTTGAGACATGGATTTCAGTTAAGTCGTAACTAATCTTAAAGGGGCTGAATTTTATACTCTGAGACATGACTTCAATTGATTAATTAGTGAAAGGTGCTTAGCCTTACTAGTGTTTATGCCACCTACAAGTACTTTCAGATAAGGGATAAATACAGAAAAAATTATATATTACTTAATTTTACGAACAGATAACAGGAAAGACACAGGTCAGACATTTTGGAGTACTTGTAGCAGTCCCATAGATGTTAAAATCAACCGGTCCTTTGTACGGACATTAGGATTGATATCTTGTAGTTGATATATCCTTTTTCCAATCATTTTTAGAGGAAATAGGTGATATTATGCTCTTATCATCTGCATTTCTCTCTTACATAGTGCATAAGAAAAATTATTGATTTTTTTTCAATTCTGTAAATAACTTTATTTCTATGTATTTGACACTGCTAATCTTCTAAAGCTCGTAAGTTAATCTTCTGTAATGGAGATGGGTATAGATTATCATAAAGAATCATAAGACAGGTTATTGTTATAAGATAATGATAATACTTTCCTCTGATTGAATGCGCTGAAACCAAATTTCTACCTTATGGTGCCTAAATCATGTAACATCATGTGGACAGCCATAAAAGGATGTAGGTTTTCATATCTGCAAAAGACACTGTCCCAGTCTGCAGCCAGCTCTGCTGAAAACAAAGAAATAAATCACTTAAAAAAGTGGCCTTTTGCTAGCTCTCAGAGACATATTTCAATTTTAAGAGTGATATGCTGTTTTCTCTTATTATTAGATGCATCTCTTTTCAAAACCAGTGACTTTTTTCATTTTGAATAAGGTATTGAGGAACAGCAAGGAAACACAAAATCCTTACAAAGAAATCTAAACAGAAAAATTCTCATGAAATCCATAAATAGTCATATGAACAAATAATGATAACATCTGAACTATAAACTAAGGGTATTTTAAGATGTAAGGTTGTTGAAACTTGCTTTCAAGAATTCACAGTTTAAGTTAAAGCTTCACTTGGACTACATCTTTCTTAACATAAGTGCATGTTTTACAGCACACAGCAATTTGAGATATATAGAACCTTCCACAGCTCATGAATGCATAGTTTAAGCAACTGTTCCCACCAATAATAATGTCGGTGAAAGAATTAATAAGTTTCATACGAATCCAAAATTGGGTCAGTGAGTGTGACACATATGGAGATTCTTTTTTCATACATGCTCGCCATTTCCCATGTGAACATCTTAGTGTCAAGATCAGATGACAGAGCCTTAGAGGAGAGAATCCTCCCTTAGCTCCTTTCTCAGTTCTGTCTTTGGAAAGTAAAACAGGAAGGGAGGATTTCCAGCCACCCACTTCTGCCCCTCTTAGTTGCCTTGTCCGACACACAGGGAATACACAGGCAGTAATCTATCTTCCCTATCCCCAAGGATATAAGGAGAAATTTAAACTGAAGATATTGAAATATTGGGGGTTCTGAAAGGTTCTCAGGAAAGATTGAATAGAGGATGAAACTATGTTTAGTGGTACCACATTTGCTTGCAGTAGCCAGTCTCATGGCCATATCTGGCGGATATGGTCCCTAACATGCTAGAATACTTAGTTTCATGTTCAGCATCAAAATCATTTTTTTTGCTGTAAAGTGGAAATAACATCATCCATCTAAGAAGCACTATCTAAATAAGTTCAGAGTGATAGATTAAATGCATATTTAATTAAAGTAACCCTCTCATTGCTGACTACATACATATACATACGATAAAGGAAGTGCAGTCTGTAAATGTAAACATTTTCATTTTTCCTACCCACTCCTGAATACACCACTGCTTTCTAGAGGGACATATAGATACCATATCCCATTTGCAGCTCTAGCCTCAGATACCAATTATCTTATTCATAGCTGAAGGTGGCAACAAGCATGCCGGTGGCAAATGATTCCACAATGGCCATGAAAGACTAGATTGATTTTTTTATGATTAATGACTTCTCATCATTTAGTATTACTCCATTAGCTCATGCATCTTTTAACTTTTTCTTAATTTGTTTATTTTTGTCTGTATGTGAGTAAATAGGGTCAGGTGCATGAAACTCAAATGACTCTACAAGGGCAAGGAAAGGCCAGTTAGGCTTTTATGTAATTTTTATCATGTGATATTTCTTTACTAAACTTATTTTTTTAATGCTTCAAAGTTTGCTACATTTCATCTATACATGGGAGATGGTAGACACTCATTTTACTGTATATTTTTGAAGTTTTAAAGAAAGGGAATTACTTTATAGAAACGGTCTCTGGTGTGGAAATAAATGAGTGAAAAGAGTAAATATTTTATGAGTATTTTTTGATGCAGTTGGTATCAAAGCATGAGAAGAAAAATTACAGCCGATTGATGTTGGTAATAAAAAAATGTCCAACATGTTAGTTATGCCTTTCTTATATTACTGTATGTGAATACAGGATCTAATCAAGGGGTAGATATAACAGTTATGATGTGCAATGCAATAAATATTTATCACTGTGATATTTGTGATATGACTTTACCGTCATACAAGGTACTCGCTCACTTGGAAGTAGTCAGTGCTGTTATATAAAATATTTTATCTTCACAAGTGCCAAATTGTATGCTGATCATATATGAACAGGGTAATATATTTTTTACTATTTTTCTGTGTCCAGAAAGAGAGAGAGAGACTGCACATATCATTTTAGGCAAGACTGGTCAGAGTTGTTTTATCCATCTGAGAAAGGGAGTTGTAATCCCCAGATTAAATAAAAAGTCCATAATTTATACTTAATTGAAAATTATATCAGTACTTTAGTTGTTTCAGAAACCACAGATGTTCAGAAAATTGTCTTTTCCACCTTAAAGTTATTGCCAAGGCTTGAATTCCATATGATGTAAGAACCTAGATTTTATATAGTTGTTTTATATAGTTGTTGTTGATAAAGGAGAGGCGGTATGGATCCCATAATGACTGTAGTGCAAATTTAATTGAGGATCTGGTTTAGGTTGTAGTTCATGTACGGATAGCTAATAGTATAGGATGGTATGGCTCAATTATTCAAAGTTATCAATGTCTTGCTTTCAGGATATTATAGGGAATTTTAGGACAACCCACTAAGCCAGTACCATAGCTGTTGACTTGTCAGATGGTTTTAATCAGTCTGTCTATATCTCTTACACTCTTTCCCATCCAGGAACTCTCAAGAGGGTGTCCATGGCAAAACTGTAAATCAAACTAGTGAGCATTTAAAGTAGCCACTTTCACACTAGTGCTGTAAAATCACAAATGGCCTCTTTGTAGAAAGCTTTGTTTTTACAATTACGGTGACCACAGCTTTATTGTCTTGTATCTTACCTTTCCCTAAATGTGGTAAAGGTAATTTATTGTATACTTTTGGGATTGTAAGCATTAGACTGTATGGGATTGAATATGTTTTGCAGTAACTTTAAATCTAAGATCTCACAGACAGTTTATTAGAGGTTTGTTCTTCCTTTGTCATTCGGCTTGTCATTAGCTTGGAGGTAAAGTTAAGATATTTTGAAGGGATTTTATGCTTGGTTGTGGGGTTTTGATAGTACTAGAGCTCATGACTTGCCTGTCACATCAATGAGTACAATTCTTAAGCAAGCATTTAAACTGAGACTGTGCTTCCAATGTGACACCTCAAGGTCTAACAAAGATTATTCATGTCAGAAGTGAAGTTGTGGAGAACATGGAATGAATGTTGAATGTCTGGATTGAAGAACAAATTCACCATAACATGCCAGTAACTAGTATATGTTTTAACATAAAACCAATAACTTTTTAAACTGTACTTTGTATTTAGATACCGAGATTGATGATGTACCAGATTGTACTTGCCATTTTGTTCATATTTCTTTGTGCAAATTGAGAAATCTTCCCCCCAAAATGTAAACCCTTTTATCTCAATGAATCCAGTGGCAAAATGTGTAGTTTTAGTTGGTTGTATGTTTGCCATTTCCCACATAGTGAGGTAGTACCAGTACATTTAATATTTGCTTTTCATGTATAATGCACTGAAATGAGAGTTCTTATCCACAACCAAGACCTTTCTGCTTCAGTGCCTCATATGCCCTGGTTCAACTCACTGATAGCATGTTGCCCCATGCATGCTGCATTGCTCCTATTTGCTCTATTCCTTGCATGCCCAACACCCTCCTGCATAGTCAGGCCTTGAAAACTCAAAGCATCTTTCACTTTACACATTTACATGTGTATGTGTGCTACTAGTTACAAGGACATACATAAAAAAAGAACAACTAATATAAAAGGGAAAAAGAAGAATAAAGTATGAGTTATGAGGCTGTATTCTTGTTACCTTATGGATACGAATTAAGCTACCAAATGTTTATATTAAAATACTGATAATATTTGTTTTTATACATTGACAACACTGGTATATTAATAGGAAAGCATCCAGCTTCACATTTTGCTGTTCAAATATATAGGTACCTACATCCTGGAAGTTATTTTCATATTCAGGGCATTAATTTATCATATCATCATCTACATTTTTTCATTTCAGTTAAAGTATTTTTCCTTTTCACTGTAAAGTAGTGCACTAAAATTCACCTAATTTTTACTTTTATTATTATGCAAACTTTTTATGACAAGGCATTTTTAAGCATCGCATATCTAAATCATACTGTCATCACATGATGAATTTACTGATACCAAAGAATTCTTATCTAATCAGGTTTTCTCTGAATACATTAAGTAATGAATATTTGTTTTCTCTTGGTGGTATGCACCAAAAAGGATTCATTGTGCATAGTTGTTTAGCTGGTCACAATTACTAAGGTACATTTTATACCAAAGGTATTAATAGAGGAAAAGGTTACTGATATAAAACATTTCACATGAAACACAATGACGTTTTAAAGAAAAATTTATATTTTCATGCTTGATCGCTGTTTCCTGCATTCATGAGGTAGCACCAGGAACAGAAGAGAGGCTTCAGCCATTTACATACATTCTCAAGCTATCATGCTTAATGCACTGAAACCACAGCTCTCTATCCAACACCATGCCCCACAGACCTTTCCATGGTTTACCCTGGATGTTTCACATGCCCTAATTCAGTCCTCTGACAGCATGTTGACCCCAATATACCAAGTCTTTCCAGTTCACTTTATCCTGTGCCAGTCTTTCACCCTCCTGCATGTTCAAGCCCCCATCGCCCTTGAGTTTTGTTTCACTCAGAGCTACAAAATCTACGTTTCTTTCCTCAAACATACACCTATCTCTCCTCTCTTCTCATATTGGTTAGAGCCACACACATACACCCAAGCCTGAGCCTTTGAGGAGGATAAGCTCTCCCTGCTTGGCTCCTTCTGTTCCTTCTGAGGGGATGGGAGTTTCCAGCTCCTCACTCCTGCCCATTTTAGTCACCTATGACCCCAGGGATATTATATGTGAGTGATGAAATGTTTACGTGCACTTGATCCTTGCACAGTTTAAAGACACACAAATAAAACCTCAAGAAATATACAGTGCTAAAAATACCAGTAAGAACCTTACTACATTAACTCTAGGAAAAATGTAATCACTTATTCTCCCATTAATGGAGTGCAGTCTCTTCTTATATGTCTCTTGAATATTTTTTCAACACTCACTTCTTTTTCCTGGACTGTGAGGTTTGGCATGAAATAAATTTTGGGGTTGTTATGTTGATGCTAATATGAATGTTTACAGTTTTGCAAGCCTTGCCAAAACATTTTTTTTTTTAAGTGATTTTTCTTGTACAAAAGCTGTTATATGTGAAGCATTAACTGTAAATCTTGTGTGGATCCACATTTCATCTACCACTATGCAAAGTTGAGTACCATGACCAATGCCCATTCAGCATATGTAAATCCATAGCTGACATTAAATGTGAAAAAAATTTCAGGGATTGTACAAAATATATAAACCACTCTTTTCCATTTGATTTTTGCATCTAAATCCAGTGTACATAATGTAAATTCTAATTCCTGTTCAAGAGAGATCTAGAACTTTTATTGTTGTAAACTATATAAAATTTATGAAACTGTAGTCAGGCAATTCTGATTAAACAGTGTTCTTGATCTACAAGATTTTGCACAAAATTAATTTAGAAGCTCCAACCTTTTCAGCAGTTTTGGATGTAGTAGTTTTGTTAGTATTGCTACAGAGGTTACTCTCTGAGCTCTACTTCAAGCCATGTTTTATGAAAAGCATGGCATATTGTTTCTATACGATTTAACATAATGTGGCCACAAAACTCAAGTACAACATTTTGTTGTTGAAATACATAAAGGATTTCAACAAGTGTTGCTGTGATAAATCCTATTTTGTGTGTAAATGGATATTTCTGCCTCACTTAACAAATTAGGGTGTGCACAAAGTGAAAAACTGAGAAGCACTTGCATTAGTGAGGAAGCCCATGCCCACATTAGCACAGTTTACATAATTATGTGTGTGTGTGTGTGTGTGACTGGGCCAAGAGATTATGAATCTGATCCACCCTTTGTAAATGAGAATTAATATAAAGGTAATTGATAAGTACAGGTAGATAACAAAAATCAAGAATATACTTGAGACCTGGTAAGCAATGAGCATTTTCACACCTTAATCACATGAAGTAATCTAAAGGAAGACTCTTGATTTTAAGATAAATAAACATATTGCCTGGAGATCAGCCTACTGTCAGAACTCCTGGCTGTGGTACCACTATGCAAGATGGCCTCATCATCATCATATTTGTCTAATGCCTATAGAGGAAAATGCAGTCCACTGGAACCTACCACCTTGTCGACTACTGATGTGGAAATGTTCTTTCTCGTTAATTTTTTAATATCATTATTATTATTATAAGGAATTAAGGATGTTTTCCCTTAATAGTTAGAAAAAAGGTAAAGGGATCCTAAACTGCTCCTGTATCTAATTCTGCTTTCCATGAAATAATTTACAGCTCTTTTAATAAAGTCTTGAAGCTGACAACTGGATATGTAGCAGATAAATGGTCTTTTATCTTCTTCCACTACAAGCCATATAGTCCAGTCTCTGTAAGGCATAGTAAGAGTGGAGGTTTAACATGTCTTCTCATACTCTTTCTCATTATGAGGTATTCTTGTTTACAATTAATTGTTAATTGTGCGAGTACTAGACAAGTTGGCAATGCTTACTCTACTACGAGACATTCTAGTAGTGGTCAAAAGTAAAAAGCAAGAAAGTTACATACTGGTATATCTTGTTATACTCAACAGTACTGTTAAGGGACCAGTGTCACTCATTTACTATGATTTTATATCATATGGAATATTCTTGTATGTGTTGATTATTACTTTACAGTCTATTTTTTTAACGTTTCAATCCACTTCTCTCACCGAGTTATAATACTGCAGCTAAAGTTACCATTTTCAGTTTGTGATTGCAGTAAAGAATAAAGATTACTAGACATTAGAGGTTTCTGATCTGTAGCTTGATTTTCTTGAGATTACTTATCACATAAAAGTACATGTAATAAGAAATATTTTCACAAAATTTGTTCTCAAATTTTTTATTCAATGAAAGGTAATGTAATTCTAGTCATATCTTCCCATGCATTGTACAGATCAACAGGAAATGCATTACGGCTGGAAAAGAATGTATAATGATTGTCATACATCAAGGATTTTGGAAACATCTGGAAGAAATAAAGTGTATTGTTAAAAATCTGTAATTTTATTGTCAACTCTAATTTCCTGCAAATTATTAGTATGCTTAAGTGAGGTTTGCCAACAAAAACTCAATGGAAGAAGTCGAGAAGGACAGAAACTAAGATGTGTCTTTTTTTTGGACCCCCGCTTCACCCTGCATGTTCTTTGAATTTAGCTTCGATTATGCTTCAGCAGAGATTTGACATGTACTACAAATTCTGTTTCCACACTTAAAGACTATATTCTTTATTTTTCTCTCCACCTTCAATGATATACATTACTTCACTTGCTGAGGAAACACACTTTCATTCTATATTTATTTTACCATTGGAATTGGGTGCTACCCAAAAATTCCTCCAAACACCTAAGATCCTTGCGTATTTCAGTAGATCCTTCCATTGTACCACCACTCTCGCATAGCTATTCACTCACTATCCCTTTTTTGTTTCTTCCACCCTTATCACCTAATTTTCCTCTTATGAGCAAATCCCTGTAAATTCCTCTTGTAGCAAAGTCAAAATTTACTTCTCCAAAAATTTCTCACAATTGCTTGCACTTGAAGATATAGTATGTAAGAGAAAGGTCTATTTCTTTTTACTCTAAACAAATCTCATCGCACTTAATGGCCCTCATATTTTCAACGTGGTTACTTTCTTTAGAGGTTTAACAATTTATTTGTTCTTCAATATTCTTTCTCTTCCCTCCCGACTCCAAGGGAGACCAGCCAAATGCAACCACCCATATAGTAAGTTCAAAGAGAATTTCACATGATGATAGAGACAAACTATTTTTTTTTTTGGTTGGCTCCTCACTTCTTCCATGTACGATTCTCAATGAAATGCAGGCAAGTCTAACAATCTGATTATTGCACTGGACGATCTGAAACAGTGGAAATTCTTGTAAGAAACTTTTACCTTGTAAGTGCACCCTAACCTTGTACGTAATGTATGACTGTATATTAAATCATCTGCATACATCTACCTTGCTGGTAAATTAGTAAATCTATACAGTGAACTAAACTTCTCGTGTTGAATTTATGGGGGAAAAAATATAATCTGAGCAAATTAGCAATGCTCCCATCTATTCTCAGCCTGCATTCATTGGGTAAGGCGTTACTCCCACAGTATTTCAGGTCACTAAAGCTGTGAAAATCAACAATTCCTTGCAGAAAATTACTTGGCAGGTATAGAATTAGTAACGGAGTTCAGGAATTAAGTAATTTAGGAGAGTTATATCAAGTACGTATAGAGAATTACAACGACTAAATGTCAGCTCCATTACTGCATACAGCAATACTGCAATTAAACAATCTAAACAGTCTGTTTTATTTAGGGTTGCTTAAGGCATTAATGATGTATAAGACACTCAGCCCACATTTATATAGTTAGGGAAATCTATATAAATGAGTTTCAACAAGCAATAACCATATGAGTACTAAACGATTTAATCCTGGGATCAATAATTAAAGAATCAAGTACACCTTAATGTCTTATTAGAACAATTATTACAGTTCCACAAGCAACTCTTGCTTGTACATCCATGTATAAGCTAATCATATTTCCCATTGAGTTTATCCATTAATTTCTTACTAGTGAATATGCAGTACTTGTATACAGAGTATATCAGACAGTGAATTATAATTTGTAAATGGTAGATGGTACTTTCATTTAGGTAAAACGCTTAACTGGGATTTTCAAAATCTGTCATATGTAAAACAGTGTTGAGAAAACTAGAAAACATAAAACAAAACAAAATTACAATTGCAATTATACTTTCGTGTTTAATTCCGTGTGTATTAAAGATTATATGCATTATACATAACAGCTAAAAGTGGATGCGAGATGACGCCACTTATTTGTTCATAGCACGCGAACTAACGGCATTTGT
>JAUUDZ010454771.1:0-12465 GCA_032361705.1 Panulirus versicolor
CTTCCACCCCTTTTAGTCGCCTTCTACGACACGCAGGGAATACGCGGGAAGTTTTCTCTCTCCCCTACATGTTCTAGGAACACCATCAGTTGTAATGTTTTTACTGTGATACGTTATACGGTAAACGCAGTGCACTGGTAGACCAGATGTAGCACGAGCCTCACACTGACGCCAGGCACCGCGGCTTCCAGAGAACGACGGCTTGTGTGATCACCGAAACAGCAGGCCATGTCCCTTCTTCTTCCTCCTCCTCCTCCTTCTCCTCTTCGTTTGCCCCCATATCCTCCTCCTCCTCCTCCTCCTGGTGTATCTGCCGTAAGTGAAGGTATATATCAGGAGTCTGCTGGCACTTGGCCTTCCCACTCCTCTGCCTGGCTCATGTTAACCCCTCGATGCCTCTTTTTTCATCCTTTTTCCCTGCCTTTTCAACTCGGGACCCAAGCTCTCCCTTTTTGCTCCATTTTCACACCCCCGCTCACCCCTGCCATAACAGTATGTCGCGCGTGTAAACGACCATGCCATATTCCACGGCTTTTACCGAGAGAAAAGCTTTTTTTTCTCTCTCTCTGCCGAGAATATCAGTTAGGGTGAAGGGAAAAGATAATCCCAGAATCTAGTGTCCAGGTCGTTAAACTGTCACCATCCAAATATATGGGTACGAATATCTTTCCCGTCACAGAGAAGATAAGGGTTAATGTATTATCTGTGTGGGGGTCACGTATTGATCACTTTTTCTCTGTAGATAAGGAAAATCATAACGATTTTTATAACGTGATGGAACATAGATCAAACATAGCCATCTACTGGCTAGGTCCTAAACTAATGGAAGTAGATTGGTGAAGACCAAGTGTTGTACATAGGACGGTACAGTGGTTATGAGCGAGGTACGCCAGATGGTCCAGTGGTGTTAAGGTTGGTATACAGGACGGTACAGTGGTTATGAAGACAGTACAGAGGGCGGTACAGTGTTTGTTAGTGTGAAACACTGGAATGTACTTTGGTTGAGCGTGGTACTTAGGCTGATACTGTTGTTGTGAATATGATACACAGGAGGGCACAGTGATTGTGAGTATAGAAAACAGGACAGTGCAATGGTTGTGAGTGTGGAAAGCATGACGGTACAGTAGTTGTGCGTGTGGGACGCAGAACGGTACAGTAGTTGTAAGTGTGGGACACAGAACGGTACAGTAGTTGTGACTGTAGGACGCATGAGACGCATGACGGTAGAGTAATTGTGAATGTGGGACCCAGAACGACACAGTAGTTGTGAGCTAAAACCCATCCTTAAGATAAATGACTCAACAGACATTTTCCTAAACAGTTATTCTATTACGTTACATGAAGCGGATATTACCACCTCATCACGGGATATCAAGAGGACCATTGAGATCATGCCAGTGCACTCTGCTCCAGGCCCGGTCTCCTGGAACTCGATCTTGAAAAAGGAATGCAAAACATCTCTTGCATGAGCACTAACTATCCTCTGGAGTACTTGGTTCTGGCCTCATCCCTGAGACTGTGACACTGACTTACATCGCCCCAATCCACTAAGATGGAAGCAAAGCAATCCCCTCAAAAATATATCGACCGATAGCCTTAACATCGCACGATATTAAGATCTTATGGAGAGTCGCAAGAGGCAAACCGACTGACTTTATAGAATTGAACAGCCTACATCACCCTGGACAACATGGTATCAGGGCAGGAAGATCTCGCCTCCCTCAATCTCTGGACTGTTATGATTTGGTTATTGAGGCTCTGAAGGACAAACAAAACGCTAATGTGATTTACGCAGCCTTTGTGAAAACATGACGAATGTGGCCATGATTTCATAGCGCAAAAATGCGTAAGATGGGAATAACTGAAAAAACTAGAAGCAGGGTATACAACTTTTTATTAAACATCACAACAGGTAAATCATGCCAGCTTCAGTGCTTCCACAGTATAAAGCTCAGTCCTTCAAGGAACTGTGCTTGCAGCCTTCCTATTCCTCATTCTTATATCTGACATTGACTCGAGCACGATCCACAACCTCAAATCATCCTCTGTAGATGAACAGATGACATTAGAATAAGTAGGAATATCACGTCAACAATGGGCCACCGAGAACATGATGGATCTCAAAGGGGATAGATTTCAACTTTTCCGATATAGGAAAAATGAGGAAATCAGAAATGATATAGAATGCTGGAGGGACAAGGACACTGTCGCGAACTAATTGGACGACACAACAATTGCCTTCTGCCCTTTCCAGAAGGAGAGTGGGTTGGATCCTGCAGACATTTAAGACAAAGGAAGGAAGAGCAGCGAAAATTTCAAGGCTGTAATGATTTCACGAACAGAATATTGCTTTGTTCGAACATTGCCCTTCAAGATAGTTGAAACTGCAGAATCAGAAAGTGTTCAGAGATCTTTTACGGCACATATTAATGTGGTAAAGGAAGTGAATTACTGGAATCGGCTGGAATCAATGAGGCCGTACTCCTATGAATGCAGAATGGAGAGGGGTATCATCATCTGTACCAGGAAAATCGTAGAAGGCATGATGGCCCCAAACTTACACCCGGAAATAAATTCTTACTGGCACGACAGGCATAGAAGACTTTGCAGAATACTACCTCTAAGATCTAAAGTTGTGATATGCACGAAGAGAGAGAGCCCTTAAACATCAGGGGCCCAAGACTCTTCAACACCTTACCTGAAATCATCAGACCACCATGGAATGCATGCGTAGTGGAGATGTTTAAGAGTGCTTTAGGCAAGTATTTACAAAGTGTACTAGACCAGCCAGGCTGTAGAGGCTACGAGGCTCTGCGGTGACGGCGGTTGCCAAGTTGGTCGACCAACGGCCCAGTCCAGCAACTTGAGCCTAACCCGGCTGTGTGGGTACGAAGACGTCACCAGGTACTCACCAGTGTAGTACACAGAAAGATACAAGTTGTTGAGTGTGGTATAAAGGACGGTATAGTGTTGTCAGTGTGGCACAAAGCGCGATACAGTGACTGTGTGGGAAATAAGACGGTACAATAGTTGTAAGTGTGGAACGTAGCACAGCAGAGTGGATGCGCGTGTGGGACACAGGACTGAACAGTGGTTTTGAATGTGGTCAACAGAACGATACAGTCATGAGTGTGGTAGAGAGAACAGTACAGTTGTAAGTGTGGTACACAGGACTGTACATTGTGAGTGCTACACGGAAGGCTACAGTGGTTGATTGTGGTACATAGGACGGTGCAGTGGTTGAGTGGTAAACAGAACGGTACATGGGTTATGAGTGTGGTATGCTAACATGAGCAGGGTTGGTTGACACTGACAAGAGCAGTGATAAGGTAAACCCATCGGCTGTCACTGGCAAGTGGTGTTGAAGTGAACCGTAGGGATGATCCCTGTTTGCTATCTAGTGACGTCACGGTGGGATGGGGGAGGCACAAGAGGAACCTGACTCGGGATTATCACGCCCAGCTCCAGGGGGAAAGAAAGGCTTAACATCTACCAGGAGATTACAGTGGATCCCTCCCTTCTTCCCTCCCTGGTGTTCTACAGTGGATTTCTTCCTCCCTTTCATTCTTCCTCCCTCCCCCTTTACTACATTGGGTCCCTCCCTCCCTCCCTCTTGTGATACATTGGATCCCTCTCTCCTCCCTCCTTCTCGAGCTACAGTGGACCCCTCCTTCCTCCCTCCTTTCCTCCTTCTTGTGCTACATTGGACCTCTCTGTCTCTCCTTCGTGTGTTACAGTGGGCTCACCTTCCCTCCCTGGTGTGGCACAGTGGATCCCTTCCTCCTTCGCTTCCTGGTGTTTCACAGTGGGTCCCTCCCTCCTTCCCTCCCTGGTGTGACACAGTGGATCCCTCCCTCCTTCCCTCCCTGGTGTGCCACAGTGGATCCCTCCCTCCTTCCCTCCCTGGTGTGCCACTGTGGATCCCTCACTCCTTCCCTCCGTGGTGTGCCACTGTGGATCCCCTTCCCTCCATGGTGTGCCACAATTGATCCCTCCCTCCTTCCCTCCCTGATATACCACAGTGGGACTCTCCCTCCTTCCCTCCTTGGTGTGCTACAGGGGACCCCTCACTCTAGCGAGTAAGGGTTAGGGTTGTGTGGAGGTAAGTCAACTGAGGGACAGGATAGATGAGGAAGGGGTAACTCAATAGACACTCACAGTGATTGAGGCATAGGGTAACTCACCTGAGGCAGATTCAAATTCAGATTTCAGAAGTTTGATCTCTAGGGAACAGGAACCCTATCCACAGAAAGGTGAGATGCCTGTATTACAATAGTACTTGCTTCAGTTGGCTTCGCACATGTAGGCATCACGTAACTCAATTTTACGTGTATATGACCGTTCTAACCTTTCTAACTACCGTCCTGTTGTTTGGCTTCTACTATTTCCACAGTCTTTGAATCCCTCCTCTTGAATCTCGCAGTCTTCTCTCTGGTCACTAGTATGGCTTCCGTAAGGCGAGATCCACTGGTGATATCCTTTCCTATCACCCCTGAGAGATTTTCGGGAATCC
Source organism: Panulirus versicolor (assembly GCA_032361705.1). Lineage (NCBI taxonomy): Eukaryota > Metazoa > Arthropoda > Malacostraca > Decapoda > Palinuridae > Panulirus > Panulirus versicolor. Next base: position 4,514 of record JAUUDZ010454771.1, read on the forward strand.
TATGTAGTTGCCCTCGATACATGTATATCCAGAGCTTTTTGACAGGGTGTGGCCTCATCTCTTAAGCTCCCCTCTGTTGGCTTCCCTCCCTCTCTTTGCTCCCTCATATTTAGCTTCCACTGTGGCTGATTTATTCTATGGTTGTTGATGGATCGGCCTTTCTTCATCAACAGTGGTGTCCCTCAAGGTTCTGGCCTGTCTGCTACACTTTATCCTTATTCTTATATCAACGACTCATCGCTGTATTTCACATCCTTCAAATCTGCTCATTCTTAGTTAAGTTTAAAGCCTCGAAGACCTAAGTTTCTACTCATCTCTCTATCGAAAATTCCTCACAACTCTCCTTTGACGGTTCTGTAATTCCACTTCTTGAGTCAATGAACATACTTGGTATTACTGCAACACCCACACTGTTTTGGAAACCCTACATTACCGAAATAGATAAGTCTGCTTTTAAGACGCTGGGAGTCTTGTTTAGGCGTCTAGATTTATATTCTCCCGAACGGTTAATCGTCCTTGTATGGAGTATTACTCACGTATCTGAGGTGGTTCTAGCTCTGCATCCTTCCTTGACAGAGTTGAGTCGAAAGCGGTCTTCTTTATTAAACTCTCACAAGCTTACCTCAAAACCTTACCTTACGCTGCAATATTAGTTCACTTTCCCTTTAGTGCAACTCTCCCAAGCTAACCTCAAAACTTGACCCTGCTCTGCAATATTAGTTCACTCTCCCTCTAGCGCCGGTATTGCCTCATTTTTTGCTCCCGAGAGCTGGCTGCTTGTATACCCCCACTACACACAATACTCGGCAATCTGCTGCGTCACAATGTTACTTTGTGGCCGTTGGTTACTCAAGGATGGGCCGCTTTGATAACTGTTTCTTTGTTTATACCTCTAAGTTTTGGAACTCTCTACCCTCTTAAGTCTATCCTTATACTATAGCCTTGCACTTTATAAAAGGCAGGATGTTATACTTCGTCTAAGATTCCGCAATACTTTTCCTTGTCTCTACTTTCTCTCATTAGCCTTTTTATATTTCAATTGAGACCCGGCCTTGATGTGGACTTTTGTCCATGATAGGAGCCTCTAAGAAAAAAAATCCAAATGTTAACAGCTTCATTGATCATATATTATATCATCATATCATATCATATCATATCATATATCTTCTCTTAGTCTGAGCTTAATATGTTATTACACTAATGAATGTATTGATCAATTATAACCTTCTCCCCTTAGTCATAATCAAGCCACAATAATATCATCACGCCTGCTATATCCATGTGTGTGATATCCTTCACCTCTGTACATTTCATCTCGCCCATTTTATACTTCTAAAGTTTTCTCTGTTTTCTTGTTCCATTAGCTTTCTCTTTTTAAATTTTGTATTAACAATATTTTCGATTGTCCTGTTATATCTAGGCACTGGTTCATTGCTTGTTCATTCTTTTTTGTACCTTCGTATTTCAGTGTTAGGATTATTACCCCTCGCTGGTTCTTCCTTCTCGCCACACACATTTTGCTATAACCCTTAATCCTAGAATTACCGTCATATCAGCTATGTCTTTTTCCTTATTCTATTAACATTCCATGTTCCATGTGATCACCTTTAAAATCCCATTACCAACAGTATCTCAAGTTTTATCCTAATCGATCGCCAGAGGCTTCTCGTTTAGCGTCACTATTATGGTCATTATCTGTACCATTAGAGTTCCGTGGCCTCATTTCATTACGATTCTCAGATATATCCATGGTTCCAAGAGACGTCTAGATGTCCTTAGTCTTCATGATATCCATAAATTCATGGAAAAAAGTTTCTCCAATCTACCAACTCGCTTATCTCTTTGGAACTTATCTCTGACTAGGATTTGGAAACTAACCTAACGCGTGTCTACTCTATCTTGAAGCCTAAGCTGCCCTTCAAGGTTGTTACTTCTCGATTGAACCACAGCTAATGTTTCTTTCCGTTTATAGTTCATTTCACCACTTCTCCTCAACAAGGAAATTGTGTGTCACTAACCATACCTGTGCCGTAGCCCGGATGTCGGCTGTTGGTGGTAGTGTCGAGATGCCCATCAGGGTCTCTTGGGGCACGCTGGCGGCCAGGCGTTGTAAGTCCCCCGACAATTAAGACACAAGGAAGGAAACCCACTACTCTGGTCAATCTTCTGCCTGCACAAAGCCACACTTGCCAGTAGAGTCAGACTGCCAAAACCTGTACCCTAAACTTATTTGCAAATGCCACAGAAAGTTGGCTCCTCAGTAAAATGTTCCACCTTGCAAGAGGAACAGCCAGGGATGTAGAGCTTATCCGAGAACTGTCCCTCCCAGAGAACGATGACTTGATTCTTCTCTCTCACAAAGACCACATGTCTGTTGGCTTTGGTGACAGGAGCATTGTCATCCACCAGATCAATCGGGATGTAAGGAAGAAAGCTTCTGATAATCACCTTTGGTCCTCATCACATCTTCAAGGAGATGGAGTTCGACAAATTCACTCTTTTCTGGGTGTTCTACCTCCAAGGCCATTGATCCCAAATCTGGGTCCCTCGTGATCTCGATAAGTGTTCTCCCAGTGCACCTGAGTCAAAGCATTAAGCTTCTCTGTTTCATGTAGAAGTCAGCATCATTCCAGGCTCTCCTGCTTCATGGTTCTCGGGAACCGTCGTAGCCTGTACTAGTCACAGTGTGACGTGGTATCTTCCTCAGCACCATAGATGTTGCCACCCACATGTTTTCCAGCCGCAGCCGAGGTCGACTGCACATCCTCCCTGACCGTCTTTTTCATCTCGCATGACATTTTTGTAACCTCCATCCGGTTGGAGACTCCTCTAGTCTTATACCAAGCTCAACCATCCCAGAAGAGGGTCGACCTCTCTTAAAAGGATCAGGTTGGGGACTGATGTCGGTGGCTGACACCTTGACGCCAAGTTCACATACCCTCTGAGTTTCTGGAAGCACTTACAGTTTGCGTATACCCTCAGGGCAGACAGGGTGGGTTTGCCCAGCCATTACATCACATGCGTAACTGTGAGCAACACACAAATGACCATTGAAATTGATCAGTCACGGAACAGTGGCAACTCTAGAGGTACATTGTGATAAATTTTAATGTAAACTGCTTAACATCTATTGCCGAGGCGGCGGGTGTCGCCAATATTCCACCTGAGGCACTTGGGATCATTGAACTGAGGCGCTGAGGGTAATAACGTAACTCAATCAGGTCCTGTAGAATAAACGAGAAAAGGGTAATTCAAATGACAGACGTACAGTAAATGACGAAGGGGTAACTCAACTGAGACAAGGCGATTAAGAGGTAACTCAACGGAGCATCTTACGATAGACGATGGAAGAGGTAATGGAAGAGGTAACGCAGTTAAGGCCACCTACAGCACAAGATGGTATGGCTCTTACTTCAAAAGGCTACAAACTTCTGCCTTAAAGTTTTGATATAGAATAAGCCTCAGAATGATACATTCATTCAGATCTAATTTCACTGTATTCACCAAACTTTCCTTATACAAACGAACCCAAGATATGATTGCCAAATAAAACTCAGAAAATTTGTCACGACGCTTCATAACTTCTTGAGTTCCTCAGTCTCCAGTTGTGTAATGATTTGCTTCGTATTGAATACCAATCTCTTTTGCTTAAAGTTTTCCATCTGCTATCCCCTGTTTACTGTAGTTATTGGACTATTTGGCTGGATAATGACTGTCTTGCTTTTAACATGACATTCATTTTTTTGCCAGCATTATACGCGTCACACTGAGACTTAATGTGAGGTGTAGATTTTTAAGATTCTTTACGCAAGTCTATGTGATTTGCTGTATCCTGTAAGCTATTGCTTTCTTTGAGTTTATTTTTGAGCTACATTTTAGACAATAGGCAGTTCTTTACTTCATTGTTTCACCAGTTTGACTTAATTCTGGAAACTGACTGTCTACATTATATTGGCACACATGATTAGGTCCTCAGCTGCCCAAGTGTCGTTTCAGCTCACATAAAAAATAATTTTCTGTCTCCTACTTTGATTCTTTGATTGTTCCTCTGAAGCTTTCCCAAGTCCACTTCACGGAGATAAGATATATGACTTACTGGAATAGGCTAAAGTTATAAAGTTCTCTTCTTCAACGTATACGTCAGAAATACTGGAAATACCGGAGGGCATAGTCCCTGACCTGCACAGGGAAATAATTCCCTGCTGGAATGTCAAACTGGGAAGAATGTGCGAGTGAAATCCAGTGAAGAGCAGAGATACTGGAGGACACATTAGGCGGAGTAGCATAAACGTCAGGGGCTCACACCCTTTGGGATCTGCCACCGAGGAGATATTTGGAATCCTAAGAGAAGCCCCTGAATATTTTTTTCATCTATTTTAGAAAAGGAAAGGTTCACTTTCCCCCCAGGTTTCCAACCGCGTTGCACAACAAGAACTACGTGGAGTTCTGGAGCATCAAACAGGCTGGTAAACTAAGCCCTTCCCCTCACCAAGGAAGCATGTACGAACACCTGGGGATGTGTGAATAGAGACGGACTTCCGAAATCATCTAAAAGTATAGTTAGGGTGTAGGGGCAACAACATAGGGTATATATGGGTTCCATTACACGCTGGTGATCCCTCACATGATACCCAAGACGTAGACGCTAAGTTTGAACTTGCTTCTAATAAACTTGATGATAGATGACATGTCTCTGCTATCGAGAGTCTTTTTGACAAGATAAAGAAAGATACCAGAAGAATGAGACAGTGATATTACAAGCGAGAAAAGTCTATCGCCTCCGTAGATACGTGAGGTTCACTGAGGAAAAAAAAAATCCAGCGAGACTGTGTGACGTACTGTGAGTAACAACTGGGGTAAGATATCGATACCACAGGCAAGTTGCTCATCAGGATCTACCAGATCCTCTTTGGACGTGCGTGCTGCAGCGTTCAACAGCTTGATTGACTAACGACCCAGTCCAGCAACCTAGGCTCAGCCCGGGTTGTGGAGTTAGAAGACCCCCGAAGACTTCAAGTATTAGTATTCTAAATGTAAATAATGTTAGAGATAAGAATGTCGTACCCTCCTTCACTGTCTAATTGCATAACCTGTTAAGTCTGATTTTATCTCGAATTGCGAAGCTAATTTAGTTACTCTAGACTACGAAATTTTGTTTGTTCGTTTGGCATCGGTAAGGTAATACTTATACCATAAGATACAAAATAGTCGACAATGATGTTAGAATCCAAAGTGGGATGGTATGAATAAAGTGCCTGGTTGTGTAACATATCACCCAAAGTTTTGTCCTTTGGAATTTAAAGTTTTCAGTATTTGTCAGACTGAATACATGTTCGTATGACTATAGATTCAGCATCCAACTTTGACTTTTGAATAAGTTGTAATTATTTTCTACATGGTGATAAATGAAATTGTAGTTACTTTATATCTGTTACCATATCACGATCATGTCATATAACCCTAAGCAAACTCATATAACCCTAAGCAAACTTCACCTCGTATTATTTGCTTAGTTTATGTTTGGTAATCATCCTAGAAGGATTGGTTCCCAGCTTTCATTCGGAAATAACATCCCACTGGCACGACAGACGGGGAAGACTTTGTAAAATACTATCTCTGAAATCCAAAAATGTGTTATGTACTAAAAGAGAGAACATATTAAATATCCGGGGCCTAAGACTCTTTGGCACCTTGTTTGCTATCATCAGAAACACCATACAATGCACAGTAGAGAAGTTTAAGAGTGCAATAGACAAATTACATACAAATTGTACTAGACCAACCTAGCTGAAGGGGCTATGTGAGCCTGCGGGCTGCAGCTTCCAACAGCTTGGTCAGCCTAGGACCCAACCCAACAGCCTAGGCTCAACCCGGGCTGTGGGTTTACAAGATCGCCGAAGACTTCACCAGGTATTTACCGGGTCATGTCTACATATAAAGTTTTCATCAACAGATGTGTATAGATATGCTCTGTGTACACCTAACCACGTTTCTAGTGTGTAGCAGTTGTATATATACTCACCATTCTTACCATTACTATCCAGTGACCGTTGTTGAAATGTATGACCAGTCATCCTGCGTGACGAAGTGATAAAGGAAACAAGACAACCAGCGCTTTGATAAAGTACGTTAACAATCAAGGAGTCTTAAGGCAGCTGTTTTCTACCGTGTCCCCAAATTATTCAGAAAGAAAACGTGTACCTCTTACGTCCTGTATAGAACCTGACCTTAAAGTTGCTCGACCACTTTAAGGAGTTGTTTTTCGAAACTAAACTCAAAGTTTTGTGACTTTAAGATCTGCGCATTTATATTTTCGAGAAGCAGTTTGCAGCAGTTTAGGAAATAGGGCAAAGCGTGTGGCGACTCTGTAAAAGCTCCTGTACCCGCCAGCCGAAATTACTGTCCCATGCTATTCTTGCCTTTTGAGGTGAGCAACATTATCGAGCTGAATACTGAGCAGAGAATACATCACTTACTTCTGAAAATCTCCTGAGAATGGTTGAAAAGACAGAGACTGTTTTCCTAGAGTGGAGACAGGAGATATATATCCGAGACTGTATTCCCGAGAGCGAAGACAAGAGATATATATTACAATTTTCACTTGCGAAATCCAGGAAGATATGGTCCTTAGTTTCACTCACTGGAGATACTGCATCACCCATCAGATGCAGAGACGTCACATACACACAGTGCTGCATCATCCATGAGGGTCCACTTGCACACGGTACTGGATCACGCATCATATGTAGAGGTGCTGCGTGCATGATATTGCATCACTCATTACATATAGAGAGTCCGCACATACAACAGTGTAGAATACTGTAAACATCTGGGGCCTGAACCTCTTCCAACCCATCCATACCTTCAAATATCAGACACATTGTGGGCCGACTGGTGGACAAGTGATAAAAACACCACTCGATAGATCAACTGAAGAGCCAGGCTGTGGTGGTTGCGTTACCTATCAGCCACCCTGACAAGACAACAAGAGTTGCTATTTCAACGTACCTGATATGTTCTGTCTGTCATCGGTGAAGGATACGCGTCAGTGAATTAAAACCGAAAGCGTGCATATGTAACTTCATCCCATTAAGTCCCCCACACATTGTAAGTGATCTCTTCAAACTATTTAGCATATTGAATATTTACACCTGTAAGTCGCACCACACGTGGCTGTGACCTGCAAACTACCCTCCACACCTGTAAGATCTCATATTTACAAGATCCCTTACACACCTATCGTTTTCACACCTGTAACACAACTCATACACACACCTTCAAGTCATCTCCCTGGAAAGCCTACCCAGACACCTATCAGTTTTCACACCTGTAAACCAATCCACCCCCACACAAGTTCTCTGGTTGCCGGAGTGTGCTCTACCTCCTCAGGTGGGTCTACAACCAAGCCTCTCCAGTATGAAGCTGGTGCACCAGGCTGTGTGATTCAGCATTTCGTATTTTCATATGTTCATTTTACAGCCTGTCTTTAAGAAGTACAGGGGGTCCTCCCACCCGCTCCATATGTTAGCCAGTTGTAGGCTTGACCTGCACTTCTCGCACGTGAATACATCCCAGTCATACACATATGTCAAGTTCACGTACACGTAGGTTATCTCAGAAATATAACTCATCAACTCCTTCTTACTTCCCTCTCAACACATACAGGCATCATTACACATCGCCGATCATAGCCTTTCTGACGCCCTCCGTGGTGTATTGGTTAGCATTATCGACCGTGAGTCAGCACGAGATTCGCTTGGGTCGGAAGCACATGAGCTCGAATCTTGGATGCGATAGTCGGCCCACACTCATTCCAGGTATTCATCCTCCCTTCGGGGATGGACGATAAATGGGGGTTTTGTGTGCGTACATGTTTGTGTATGTGTGTGTGTGTGTGTGTGTGTGTGTGTGTGTATGTGTGTGTGTGTGTGTGTGTGTGTGTGTGTGTGTGT
>JAUUDZ010454782.1:0-12464 GCA_032361705.1 Panulirus versicolor
AAAAAAAATGTATATTCTAGGGATAAAATAGTAAGGAAAGGAACATGTAACCATGACTGAAGAAAAGAAACAATGAAAAACATAAAGCTGTACCATCTATGAAAAATCTTAAAACCAGTCAAAATTTAATTGTTTTCCAAACCTACCTGTGCAATAAACTGGATAATCTTCACAAAGATATTCAGTGGGGTGTCTCTTGGGACAACAGCCTTGGAACCTTTGGGGAAGAGAGAGTTAACAATGCTGGCCAAGCGAGAATGTGTAGCAGAGTTACTCTCACACTTGATGCGTATCATGTATACCCACAACAAGCGATACAGTGATTCTGCAAGAGATAACAAAATTCACAATTCCATAAACTTGTGAACTATAACAACATAATTAACTGAAACCAAAATAATGATTTATGAAGTCAAGAAAATATCAGAGAAAAATCAAGATAATACAAATATTTAGGCTACTTTTACATGGTAAATATATCAAATTAGTTCAGTGCACAAAAAGCAAACATCATAGGTGTGACATATGTATTCAATTACATACAGCGCATAAAAATTCATACATCATAAGTTTAATTGTAAGGCATCAACTATTTTACACTGTGAATTACCTTAAGTGGATTAAAAAGACAAAGAATTTGAATTTTTGAAGAATGATATACACATATGAACCTTAATTGCTGCAATTTTAGCTCAGCAATGAAAATTATTATACCCTACACATTAGAGACAAACTATCACACAAGTACCTACCTAGTGCTACACGAGACATCTTGGGGTCTCGGTTTTTAAGGTGCTGAAGACACATGGCAAGAAAGTAATGCCAATTACTGAGAAAGAACGTTTTCTGAGATACACAGAGTAAACATGTCACAAGGGGAAATATGGCTAAGCGGTGCTTGTTCTTAGTTGCCATATCCAAAGTTGTTGAGTACAGCATTTCTACAAAGTACTTCAAACATGGGACATTCACTTCATTCTTCACAGTCTGAAAAACAAGTTCTACAATGAAAATTTCTCTACAACTTAAATGCATTTAAAATGTAATTTTCAAAGCCTAACAACAGAATGAGGATACATTATGTGAAATAGAAAATAAGTTTATACTATGCATTATACATTACAGCACCTCCTATCACCATTAACAACATTATTATGGTATCAAAAAATAAAGTAGTTGAAGAAGGGAATGAGGCACCAAGGAAAATGAGGCAAAAATGAAAACACTTCCAAGGCAGAATGAGTTTAATGAAGAAGCTCACAAAGCAGCACACAAAATCCTCGTGTACCTAAAACCCATCTCATAACGTTCAATACAGTGTCATATACTTTTCACACTCTCATACACACTGCCTGTTATTCTTTCTATGATAAAGATGATGTTCAATATGATATTTCATATAATGATACAGTATATCATTTTCAATACTAATGCTAATATATGTGAATATAAGATCTAGCAATGATGGTGCATCAGTCCCACTCATTCTAGTGTGCTTAGTGACATGCTAGTACGAGGAACTTTCCTATATACGCTCTATATTTTTGCATCTCCATGATTTCCTGTGACCATAAAAATCAAAATTCCCCCAGTCTGTCTCTTTACCACTGAAATACCCCATTATCAGTACTTTACCATTATCAGGCTTTGTGTACCAATGTGGCAGCTCCTTCACTGTTATCATAGTATATTTTCAAGAAAAAAGTAACAATTTAAAACATTTCTTCAGAGTAAAGGACCACTGCATAGCATTACGGGTATTCTTTACTTCCTGAATGTAACAATTAACACAATTAATGCCATGTATGAAGTTACATCACTTACATGTACACAGTGAATTGATAAACCGTGCTGTTTTTTTAATGCAAATACTAACGTCAATGATACTACATATGAAGTTACATCATTTACATGCACACAATCAACTGATATACTGTACTGCTTTTAAAAGTCAAATAAACATCCAGTCATTATAGTCAAGTCAATCATAATCATGACTGGTCAACTTTATTTGGATTAACTAAAACTTTTGAGATACTAAAACTGTTGCTGTCCATTTTAGGAATATATTCTTTTGCTGTATTCTCTATGTGAGGTATGCTTTCCTTTTACTTTTCATATGGTATCAAAAGTTGCTGAAAATGTTTCAACTTACCGCAGCCACGGGTACTAAAATTTCTACAAAAAGGCCAGCCAAAGCATGCTTGATATCCTTGTCTCGCACTTCCAAGAAGTACTGTGCACATTCTTGCATGAACTGGAATGATGCTTCAAATTCTTCAATGGGGACCATCTGTTGAAGAAATATGCTATTTACACTTTGTAAATTCATGAACAATATGAATCAAAGCATTCCATGAAGATACATAAGCCTACAGGCTCCAATCTCAAACAGCCTGACCCATGAAGAAGCAACTGTAGCTTGGTTACAGACTGAGATATGATACCATTCAAATGCAAACATAATGTAATATCCAGGATAATCAGGAAAGCTGTACATGGATTATGTACGGCAGTCTAAAAAACAGTAAGTGAGGAAATTACAGGGAATTCTTTATCAAAGCAAATAAAGATGCAATGTTGACATGGACCATTCATAAGGACCATATCTTTATAACAACACAGAAAAAACTTTAATGAAAAATACCTGTAACACGGCATACAAAATAATCATTCAAGCAAGTAAAAATCTAATGCTAAAAAATAATTCATAGAAATATTGTATGTTGTATTTGTTTACTTGCATATACTCATCTACAGTTTGCATAACATGAAAATAGTTAAAAGTTGATTCATAGCACAAAATAGATTGCCATAAGTGTGCCTTTTCCTTCTTGTCATGTAACTTTATTCTCATTCAGCAGTGAAAGAAATACATTATGCCATCCTCAACTGCTCATTGTTGTGGAAAACACCTATGCAGTCAAGTAGAACTAATCTATATTCAAATATAAATTAAACCACAAAAATATATGAAAATATATGAAGGATTTAGAAAGAAATTAAAATATAAACACAATAATAATGGGGCAGCCAAACAATAAGATTAAGTAATTTCCTATAAAATCATCTAGCAATAAAACCCACCTCACTGTGGGGGCACGCCAGTCACAGTTATATATCCAGCTTAGCTGAAATTCTAATAACTTCCATACTTTATTAAAAGAGCCTAAGTTCTAAAGTACTGAAAATTACTGAAAAAAGTAACTGACCTCTGACTAATGACTTCAATGGGTTAATATAACATTTCTAATTCTCTAATAATTCAAATTAATCATTCAAACACAGGAGCACATCAAGATATTGAGTGACTGTAATGATACATAAGAAAACTTTGTCATACCTTGACTCTAAAAAATTTCATTCCCATCAAGAGCGATGTGATGCTTTGAGTTGTGACTGATGATGCCTCTCTTGCACGCAACTCTTTCAGTTCTGCCATAAAACGTCGCCTTACAGACTGGAAACGTGATTGTGCCAAAACACCAATAACCTCAGCATACAAGTCAGCAATGATATTGATGTTTTCACCATTAGGGTTGTTCTGAACACTGAAACAAGCAAAATACATATCATAGTTCAGTAATAATGATACAATAATCTAAAATATTTAGATACCCTTCTCAAATTCAATAGTCCACCAATATCTTCTAAACTCAAATTATTCTCTTTAATTCCTTTCCCTCAATTGTTTTTCTTTTCCTGATTCTTTTCCACCTTAACCTTTGAAATAAATGATACTAAAACACTTGCTCTTTTCATATGATATCTCTTCTAAGGAAAAGATAATGTCACCTTCACTCATAAGTTGACCTATCCCAAAAACATATACTTCTTTACAGATATTTTGATGTTTTGAACATTATCATTAGATCTAGAGCACTTATGAAATATGACGGTTGCTAACAGTCAAAATGTCCTAAGTAGATTATGCATTAACTGCTAGCTATGAATACAATATATCACTATTCATGATGTAGAAATATAAATTGAAGGATGGTCCGAAAAGGGAAGTTGTGTTCTTTATTGCAATAAGGCATGATGTAGACAATAAATAAAAAAGGAAAATTATTTTCAGACATGACAAAACACAGTACTCTGAACCAGAAAGACCAAAACATTTTATTGATCTCATCTCATTTCAACTACAGCCCAATCCGATCACTCTCCAGGATAGAGTTGGAAGAATAAGTTTACTTGAGTACTCATTACTGCATAAATTTAAGTTTACATAAGTACTCATTACTTCATAAATCATCAAACAATACACCACAAAGAACTGAGCCTATACCTTCAAAACCTGACAGTGATATCCAAGTCTTCAATTTTCAAATATTTATCTCCTATTTGTTTTCACAAGCAATGCCCATACACTGGTCTCTTCATATTTGCAAAGGGACTAAACCACCATTGCATTTAACCTCATACCAGTATCTTAACATTCTGGTGCTGACTATCCCAGGGTTTCACAAAGCCGAGAATCTCCTGAGTCTATTCACATTCACATCCCTGAAGCTACTGTTTTTACTATCAATATTAACTATGAATACCTTTTACTCAATGAACATAACTATGTCTTCAGATTTATTTACCATAATCACAATCACTCTTGTGTTTCTGTAATGTACAACAAAAGCATCTTGTTCAATTTAAATGCACCAAGTTCACCATAATTCTTGTTCAAAATTCTCTACTACTACTCCAAACAGCAGCATGACTACTAACACCATTGCTACTAGTAGTCTTAGCTATGGCAGCACCAATGGCATCAGCAGTGGTGGAGACAAAAACAACAGTGGTGACAGAGAAAAAAGGAGAGGAAAACAACAAGGATATTGACGATGACAGCAAAAAGGAGGAAAAAATGCGTGGTAATATGGATGAAAGAGAAAGACTCATGGGAGGAGTAAGATGACAAGAGAGAAGGAAGGAATGACAGAAGGACAGCAATGATAATGTTAATAAATGTCCCTATATAAACATAATATAAACCTAAAGGCCAACAGATCTCCGAGCCTTAATGATATTAAATAAAAGTTATTTCTTGGGTGCTTCCCTGTTATAATTTTTAGCAAAGCTACCACTAACAAAAAAAGGTGGATTTATTTTGGCCTTCCCCATGTAAAACTAACAGCCATATGCTATGCAAATGAAAAGGTGGTGGATGAAACACCAATTCATTAAGTATGATGAATTCCCACTGTTTAAGTATAGAATATCATCCTGACCTTCACCACATATTTTTACCTATCCATTCTATGCCTCATTTTTCAATTAAAGTTTTTTGAATATATATCTGGTCAAGAGGCACCCACCTTAGATAAGAGAGGACTTAGAGCATCAAAACTGAAAAGTATGTACAAAAACATAAAAAGAAATAACTCACCCTTCTCTGTATTTGAAGTGTTTAAAAGCAATATCTTCAATGTGTCGAACAAGATCATCATGCCCAGGATGAACAGCCAGTTGTTTTAATACCTCAATCAATACCAAGCAGAATATAAACTCTACAGCAAGGTCCCGACGTTCTTGTATGGTTTCCCGGTCAACTGACGACCCTGCATCCACCCTTTAATGAAGGAGTTCTTCATCAGACTTAATATTTACTAATCAAGAAAGACTTGTGTTATATACAAAATATGGAAAAACTGTGAATGATACTAACAATATGAAAAGGAAAGCTAAAAGAGGATGTTACAAAATTTTCTGTCAACGTTTCATTGCATAAAGGAGCATATTGATCTGCTCATGTGTTTTCATCCATAAGCTTGTCTGCTCATCCATAAGCTTGTCTCCCCATCTTCATATATTTGTAGCTTTTCTAATCTTCCTCACACATTATGCTAAGCCTAACTTGACAAACTCCACTCCATCTATACTAAACTGTACTACCTAACTTTACACTGTCATGAACTCATTCCCTTTCCATGCATTGGGATGGACCAAGCTCATACAACCTCTAAGGTCACTCACAAACATTTTCAAATCACATCAACGTAAGAGCTTCTTACTTTTTCACTTATCACCCTAAGATGGGTCATCAGGTGACTCTTAAGTCTCCACTCACGACACTATAACACAAAAAGTATTTCACTGCGTGCAGGATAATTTGAATGGCAACCTCAACTGGAATAGTTTTAGCTCTATCAATTCACTCACTGTATCTATCCATAGCCACTATTGTCTACTTCTCAGTCCTTCAGAGATACTTCCCTATATCCTCTTAATTGAGTTATCACTATGGTTCTTTCACCCATCCTGACCTTAAAAATCAAGGTTTCATATTACAGTTCAGATAAATGCATTATGAAAGCTTCTTGTACACTCAATTCTTTCCATTCATCAAAGCTTTTTGCCAACCTACAATTCTTCTCCCTTGCACTGCTCTACTCTGTCATATTTACTGATCATATTTTCTTAATACCTACCATAATCTTATTCATAACATCAAATTCTTCCACATCGATACTGATTTTGCACTGTGACAACCCATCTCTTTCAGCAGTAGGAAACTTTTTCTGATTCACTTGCACTTTCAACAAGCTCCTACACACCTTAACAAAGATAAGTGACCCTTCACTCATATTTCTGACTTGCACAAGCCATATGGTATCAGTAATCCTTTATTTCGTCTTTCATTGTTTCAGAGTTATATAGGCATGCTTTATAATTAAAAGGTTATCTTACAAAATGTTAGACTGATATTTTCACATTTTGGAGCAAAAAAGGAAGTTCCCTACGTCTGCTAGTGCTTGGAAAGGCTTAATAATGTTAGGGTTCCTTCTAGTACATATCTTCATAACATCACTGTTCTGCCCTATTTACTCCACTAACTGTGAGAAGAAAGCAATTATATATGAGGTGGTGGTATACACTCATACTATCTTAGTTTTCTCAATTTACAAAATATATATGTGTATTCTCTTACCTATGAGTTATAATTTGTATCAAAATCTTACCCTTTACTCTTGCTGGGATCTTGCTTATATTTGTTGTCAGTGGCTCCCCATTCCACTCCCTGGCGATCATACCAAGCAAAGAGTGTGCGTAAAAGGGATGGCAGGCAATGTTCAGCCACACATCCAAATGCAAGCAACAGTTGATCAAAAGTTGGGTCTTCTCCACGCTGCAGGCTCTTTGATAGGCTACGCTCCTACAATTGAAATAATAAACACAATATTCATTTATACATTGTGAATGAATACCAAAGAAAAGAAGCTACTAAAAAAAAACTCTGAGAAAATAGCCTTCTTCAATAATAAAACAGCAAGAAAGTAAAAGTCAAAAGACTATGTACACCACTGCACTCAAAGACTCAATTATTTGTTCCTCCTGCCACCTCACTAAAGCAGAAAAGGCAAACAGGCATAAGAAAAAACATAAATAATATCCTTCCCATTGGGTAACCTTTATTACATCCTTAACTCTTTCACTAAACTAGCACATACAGGTTCTGTCTCATTTTTCTACATACAATAAAGCTAGTAAAATTAAGGATTCCTGCTTTTAAAAATGCCATGTAAGGTATTGGAACATAATTATCGGTTTTCATTTTCCACTGCAACCCACCATTTGTGGCCATATAGTAGATCAGTTTTCTCATTATGGATAAAATAACTTTGGAACTTAAAGAAAGCAATATGAAAACACTGTTTTGTAGCAGCACCAGAGGGAAGGTCAAGGATTTTTCATATTTTTGTAATGCAAAATTTCCTTAAATTCATGCAAGATATCTATACATGCTATTCGCTTACATAAACCAATACAAACTAGTGTACTAGTGTATTAAAAGCAAGAAAAATACGGTTGTATATTAACAGATCTGATAGTGTTAACTTATTGACAACACATACCATCTGATGCTTCACATCAGTGGCATAAAGAATTGTATTCAAATGAGTTCTATATCTTTTTAATCTGAGATAAGCATGTCACACTAAAAAAATAAGTACTTTTATTTCAAATATTCCCTGCACTGGAGACACATTGGTCACAACCCTGCTGCAGAGAAAGGGGTAATGATAGTATCACAACAAACTCTGTAAGTGTTTCACTTACTAATGGCTCCTGCATAACATTTTCAATCTTCTTCTCTGCCATTACTGTATATTCAGCAAAAAGCGTGCGCATAACAAACTCCCCTGGGCGAAGGTCTGTGTCAACATGGACTGTAGCTGGGAACTGGGCTCTCTCCTTGCGAGCACCCCATGGTAAGAGTGTTGACCCATGACTGCCAATGCTCCCACCACCACCATTACAGCTGTTTTCTGTGCTGGAATCTGATTGTGCAGGAAAAATACAGACCAAAAACAGACTTACATTTTAATCAATTTTGATAAAAATCATTCTGTAATTAGTAAATCTTTTGTCAATGTATCTACAAATGAGAGCAGTGAATTCTTTCACGATGATGTGACAGAAAGCATTTTGAAAATACAGGAATACAGGATGCTTGTGTACAATAATCAAAGACTTGTGCCCAAATAAGAAAGTAATGCACTAGAGCTGATTATATACATGAGAAAAGGATATCTTTCATCATATACAGTACAGGTAGAGCCAGATCTTTGATTTCCCTTTGCTTGCAAAGGTAAAAGCAAATACATGTCTCTAGTCCTACCTGAGAGTACAGTGTGAGAGCACTCTGACAGAGGCTCAGTAGAGTTTGTTCCATTTTCATGAGCAGAAGATGGCTGATCATTTTCATCATCACTATTAATTTCAATAAGTTCATCTTGTCCAGCCTCTCTGCCATCTCCAGGTCCACGTTCGCCAACTTCATCACCATCTGTGAAATCAGTGCAAAAGGAATAAACCCTGATGATATAGAATCTTTGTTTCAGAGGAATATCCGAGAAAAATGTAACCAAACTACCGAAGTGTACAATACAATGAGAGTGAATAAAAGAGAACCAAACCCAAGAATTTTTGTGGCTATAGTGCACTTCAGTTGTTTGAATACTATAGTGGAGACAATTAACAGTGATAACAGTGATGCCAAGCAGATGACATGTAAGGGTTTACCTCCCACTATAAACATGTGGTGATCCCTTTACCATCCACAGGTTTACATAATTGACTTTTTCTTGACTTCCTTGTTCAGTAGTAAAACATTTACTTTACATTTAATATCAAATATCAAGGCACCAAGATTATGAGGAAAGTGCAGTAGAATAGAGGATCAGGCTAGTAATTTCAAGTACAGGGTGAAGTAGAAACTTTCACTAATTACTCTTTCCTTAAAGAATCATAACAATTACCACTACTAGGTTTCCCATCCTTATAGATCCCCATAACCAAAAACTTCCCAGCTTTAATTTTGGACTGCATCTCTTCTGTTTTGTTGTACCACTTTCTGAGAAAACTGACTTATACATATAATCATTGTGCAAAGGTGGATCTCTGCACAGTGACATTAGTGTCATTGAAATCAATTGTCTACAGAGTGAATACAGACGTTCCCCACTTAACATTGTCCTGTTTAATGTAGTTTCATTTCAAAGTAGATGAGACAATGAGAACTAATTTGGCCCAGAAAGCTCCTGATCTGGTCTGACATAGCTGTTTTATGAATTCACAGTCACATGTCCAAACTTGGCACAGTCTGAAACACTGGGCTCCAAGTAAGGAACATATACTAGCTACCATAACCTGGTGTCAACGTTCAGATAAACTGTTGGCCCAACCAAGCAATGCCAGCATTTTACTTTGCCCTAATTTAACATTCTGCAGTTCTCCATCCCAGCCAAAATGAGATCTAAGTATGTAGAGGGGGCAAAGGCAAAGAAATGAATTAGTTTCGAAATGAAAATGAATGTTTTATGATGTTCCCACTAACACTCAAGCTGACACATTTTGTTACTAAGCTTTGATATGCTGCCTTCTCAGCATCCTTTTATAAGTGTTCAAACTGTCTGGTTTCTATGATATATATGTGTATACATGTGTATGTAGGTGGGTCAGGCCATTCTTTCGTCTGTTTCCATGCGTTACCTCGCTAAAGTGGGAGACGGCAATTGAGTATAATAAATAAAAGTATATAAAATAATAACAATAATAATAATTAATAATGTAATAGTAATAGTAATAACTTAAGAGATATTCTTGATGAGTTTTACTGACTTTTCCTTATAGCAAAGTGGCATTAGAAAGAGATACTGGCCTCATCTGCATACATACAATCTATATACACCCACAAATGTTATCAAGACCTTTCCAGCAAGTGGTAACACCAAGACCAACAAGTCACCTTGAATAAGTTTATATACCAGAACTGGGGATGTGTGACACACTGTTCAGGACTTTGCCCAAAAGGAGACCACATTGCCCCACTCCCACAAGAAATCTAGCCTTAATGCTGCAACAGTCTCATAAGAGGGATCCTTGATTACATAGTATATACAGAGGAGTCACGATCATTCATAAAATTCAAGTTCGCTGGTATTTCTATTACACCATTTTTGAAATCTCTCAATCAAATTTTCACAATTCGCAACTGAGTTGTTGTGGCCACAGCATATGAATCTCTGGACCAGACCACTTGATGGGCAAGTTCCTATTCCTGCCTAAAGATGATTTTCACAACACCCTCAGCCTATGGTTTACATATGATATTTTCCCTTACCAAATTCAAGGAAATTTGGTTGTGAAAAATCTGTTTGGTAGTGAAAAATATCATTCTGTAATGAAACGAGCTGTAAGGACCTGGATATCATAGTCAAAATGTTTGATAAATTCTCAGCTGAAATGTATGATCATACACCAAATGGGAAGAACTAAAATACCACCAATTCTGTCAACAGATTCATTACATCCCAGTCCTATCATGTAAGATGAATTTTCATTTGTCATTTCCTTTATTGTGATAATCTAATGTATTTGTTGATGTATCATATATCACAGCAGTTTTGGAAGAGAATATTCATATTTTTTGGCCTCCAGAACCAATTTACTTCCATCTAAATCAATTAAACTAAAACTTTCATTCACAAAATTTAGAGGTTTCTGGTTTCTAAAACCATAAAATCATGGCAACTCCTCTGTATTGACAGAGTCAGTAAGTGTTGAAAAAAAATGCATGTACATAAAAATGCAAAGAATCAGACACAAACATTCATTATTATCCTTTAACTTTCTTTCTTTCTTTCTTTTTATCTAGAGCAATTCTTACATACACATATGTGTAGATTATAAAATCTCCAGTAAAATGAATTATACCAATATCCTCATCAACATCTTGAAAGTAAGAACATGACCACTAAAGGTGCTGAAAAACTGTTTACTACTGAAACACATTATCAAAATTAATCATTGAAATATCTTAGAAATCCAAAACTCAATATTTCAACATCTTTAGTAGTGGCACCTCCAAAAAAAAGAATAATTTAACACTCACCAACTGTTGTTGTTGTCGTTGTTGTTGTGGTTGTGATGCAGCAGCCACAGCTGCTGCCACAGCCCCAGAAAGCCCCTCCGCAAAGTTTGCGGAATTATTATCACTTTCCCATGGGGCCATTCCACTCTGAAAAACAATAATATGGCAATTAAGAAACTATAAGATACATGTAATAAAAGTGCAAAAACTCAAAATTTACAAAAAACTTTGTAAATTGCACTGCACCCGTAATTTCAGAAAAAGATATGAGCACAAGACACATCAGATACACCAACTCAGTTTTCTGAGTGATATCTATTGTTTATTTAATGTTATCTGTGCATGATTTTTCCATGGAATTCAATTTTTTTCTATGATGTGTCATTTTTATGATACAATTATAACTTATGTGAGATATACATACTATACAGTGCTTTGCTTTGCATTAAGCAGTATTATGATTGCAAAGCATATCATTGAACTATATTATAACAAGTGCAAACCAGTTTGTTTCAAGACTATCAAGAAAAAAAATCTCCATCCCATAGAATAATCATATTTTTCTGTGCTCATTTATCTGATTAGAAGAATTATAATATTACAGCAGCCTAAAGACAACTGCTGAGATACAATCCTAGAAAACCACACTGCTTGCAATAATGTGGTTAGCAAGGGACTAAGCCTATGGAAAATACAAGATTAAGAGTGACCCTTGAGACATACTCCAAGTCCTAAAATGTTCACTTAAAAGTTTAGCATGTTATATACTTCAGAAATAACATGTTTATATCAGTACAAAGAAATAATATACAAAACTGACTGTGACACATTCAAGGGCTGCCCCTGGTTACACATAAAGGTTTGAATCCTGGCCGTCCCAGTTGGTTCACAGACAACTTAGCAGTTCATCCCTCCTTATCAAGGGTTGGTTGATAAAATAAGCACCTAGCTCTGGCTAGGGTGTGTGTGTGTGTGTGTGTGTGTGTGTGTGTGTGTGTGTGTGTGGCTGCGAGGCGTGGGCTACAGACAGAGTTGTGCGGAGGAGGGTGGATGTGTTAGAAATGAGATGTTTGAGGACAATATGTGGTAT
>JAUUDZ010454803.1:0-12464 GCA_032361705.1 Panulirus versicolor
AGGACGCCAAATGGCGTCCTAGCTTAGTCTCTTCGATGGACGAAAGTCCTTCGATGGACGAAAGTCCTAATCAAGGAGATGTTTTAATTGAAATAGAGAAAATAATGAAAAGAAAAAGAAAAGACAAGGGAAAGTATTTACGAATTTTGGAGCAAGTGAAAAAAACCTCTTTTAGAATGAGCGAAGTCATAGTTATTAGGAAAGATCTGAGAAGGCAAAATGTTCCAAAGATTCAACGTGTAGGGAAAGAAGCAGGTATCAAAAAGGTCCAACCTTGAGTTGCTGATAGCCACACAATAATCATATGAGGTTGCCGAGCATTGCGTGGTCTAGCTAGTGGTGGGGGGCACACAAGTCGCCAGCTCTCGGGAGCAAAAAACAAAGTAAGACTAACAGAAGAAGAGAAAGTGAACCAACATTGTGGTGTAAGGTTTTTCTTGTACTTAAAATGCAACGGATCTAGAATTTTTCTCAACTGTTTTTTGACCGACAATTATCATCACTCGATGTCCCGTTTATGTGTCGTTTGTCATGTGTATTGTTACGCAGATATTGGTCGTACGTCCGCCCACGAGGTACAAGATTTGAACGTATCTGGCATCTTCGTCTACTCACTGGCTGGGCTGATAGGCAGGAATCACCTGACAATCATACGTTCATATTTTCAAGATAATGTGTTAACAACACTCTTACAAGTCGTATTTGATGTTACCTAATTAGCAGCAGAGAAATACATGTGTAAATGGATGAAATTTAAAAACATAAGAAATTTGTTGAAATCCCATCTTTCTGTTGTAGTTTTAGAGACGATGTTGAGCCCGGTTTCTGTAAAATCTACACAAGACCTGCTGTTACCAGCATCTGTCATGTCATTGGTGATGCAAGGTATGATGGTGGCCAGCCACACGAGGCCCACTGCTGGAGGTGTGACAGTTGAAGGCTGGATGAGGCGAGTTGCAGATGTTCTTTTCCTTGAGTCATGTTTACACGGCGGGAACTTGACACTTAGCTCTCAGGCCTCAGCCCGGAGTGTTCCTAAACTTCACTGTCCTTTTCTCTCTCTGAGGAGTTGAGTGAAGTTGTCAGGGTATACGCTGGTGATGCATCAGTACCTGAGCTGTTGAAGCAAGACTGGACTGATTGGAAGTATCCTTTCGCTGGTTGAAGACAATCGTCATCTGCCGAAGTAATTAAGCAACGTGACAAACATCGCTACTCTAGCTGTTTATCGTCTTGTATATCCTGTCATGATTGTTCCTCTTCTCTTAACTTTGTATGTTTGTTGGAGTTCATATGAATTCCTTGGAGGGTTATACATTATCTACATCACAATGCACTTCACTACAGTTACTCTTCCTAGTTACTGTTGTCTGGATGCGCCAGTTTTTCATTCATTCCTGAAAGCCTAAAGACGTCTCTTATAAGGAGGCCAGGTATATACGCGATCATATATCCCCGGACTCTTATAAAGGGGCCAGGGATATATGAGATCATATATCCCTCTGGACAGAACATATAATATCTTTTTAGTAAGTCGTGATTTCGCAATATCAGGTTTGTTTTGATATATCGGTCGATCACCTTTCCTCACACCACATGTTTCCCACATTTCATTTCTAACACATCCACCATCTTCCGTACTATCTATCTAAGGCCCTCACCTCGCATCCACTCAACACCGTTCGACTTGCTATACCATCAAACGTACTCATACTTACCCTTGCAGACACTGACCTCTCCACATATTCTTCAGTTGGCTCAGAACCTTATCCTCTTCACTCACCCTATGACTCACATCACCTTCCATGGTTCTATTCACTTCTATGTCCACTCATGGGTATCTAAAACATTACACTTCGTCCAGGTTCTCGGTATTCAGATATATACTCCAGCCGACCTGTGTCTCTCTACTGCTAACCCTAGTAACCGTGTTTTTCGTCAGTTTGCTCTCATTTTCTTCCATTCACTTACTCTTCCGTTACATACTCTTTCCATTTATATAAACAGTCTTTACAATGGCAACAACGATTCCATGGGGATAGAACGCTCATGATAATCCTAGAGCACGTGTATCCACCATTGGATAAACTACCGAAGAGCAATGACGATGGAAGGAAAAAGATAGGAAGAAAGGGCTAGGTGAGAAAGAGGATCCAGAAGAGTCATTTCAATCGTATTCGAAAACTTTTTACCTGAGATACCCATCTATGCGCGTTTTCTTCAATATCTTAGCCATCTAAGAAAATGAATATTTATAGGGTAGACTACTACAATGAAGTATGCTCCGTTTGGGGGTTGATGGTTTTATATAGCAGGTACTCATTGGATCAGGCTTTTGATCCATTCCTGCTATTGCCATCTATAACATACTGTGATAAGCTACTCTATCCAAAAATAATTTTCTGGTTAGAAAAATTCTGTGCCATTTGCAGTCTAGGCATTGTATAATTTCACTGATTTCCTCTATAGAAAGTGAATCTCCTGCTTGAATAATCCCATACTGTCAGTTTTCTCCATATCCATTTGTCTTATTTTGTATATTTCTATTAGATTCATTCTCGATTTTCTTTTCGCCAAGGACTGTGGCCCCAAGATATTCAACGTCTCATAACTTTTTGTCGTGGGCCGACGACAACAAATCTGGTAGCTCCCAATCCACATCTAGGCCCCACAAAACGTTCCATGGTTTACCCCGGACGTTTCACATGCCCTGGTTCAGTCCATTGACAGCACGTCAACATCCATTTTGTAGTGCGGTGACGAAGATGAGGACGGATCAAGTTGTCAATCAATATCTTGAATTCTATTCTTTCTTTTTAAAGGAATGTTTTCCATACAGTTGTCGCAATATTGTTCGCTTAACAGAGAGGTTTGGTATTCCGCTCTGTTGATGCCATGTCGTCATTCATCAACACTTCAATGCCCTTTCTCTCTTCACCCTCCGTCTATCATCATGTACACGTATTTCTCATGTTCATAGCACATCCTTTGGCATATGCCCCACAAGACATTTCAAAAACCAGTTTTTCCTAACAACCGCTTAACTAGCCTCTGATTCTTGTAGTAAAGTATTATATATGCTCCTCTCAATGATATTCAAGAGTTCCACGTCTTCTTCAACCATCCTCACGTGTGAGATTACACTTTCAACTATGTTATTTACTTATCTTAGGAGCAATATATTTCCCAGAATATATCCCTGTGGCCGTCAACCCAACCCCGAGCTGGGTGATCTCTCTCCCGCCAAACTCTTACTTCCCTGTTTGGTAGAAATTTCCTACGTAGTCTAGTACTTGGCCATGATCATCATATGCTTTTCAGCTTATGGAATGTCTATGAGGGGGACCAGTGCCAAATGCCTTTTATAATCTGGAAATACTGTGTCAGTGTGTATATCTTTCAGATCTTTTCTTTCTTTATGGGACTCCGGCAGCGCCTAGAAAGCCAGCCATTTCCAAGGGGCAAGATCATACATGATAAAGTGTAGTGATGTACGTGGGCGTCTGTGTGTGTAGTGTGTGAGGCAATTGAATTGTAAGAGTTCGGTCGGTGTCTTCATTGTGGTAGTCGCATCGTGGGTGTGAAGGGTCACTGGATGCGATGAATCGGTGATTGTACTATTGTTGGGACGGATGATGGCCAGAGCATACATGAGAAAGTGTGACTCGTGTATGTGTGGGGGACCGTGGTTTCAGATGGTTGTACATCTGTCAGGGCGGTTGTTTAGTGTTAGTCGGGGTCACGTCTGTGACATTTTTTTGTTGTTGTTGTCAGTGTTGCGTTCGTTGGAGGTTGGGAGATCTGTGAGTAGAGTTGTTGTGAGGAACTGAGTGCCGAACATATTGAGGTTGGGTCTCTCTCTATTGTCAGGATCTTTGTGTCATCGTGCAGGTGTTGAGTGCTTGTGGTTGCTAGGCAGCCGATGATTGTTCGCTATATTGTGTGTTTGCAGCTTTGATAAATTTGCTTTCTAGAGTGGAAGACCAGGCAGGTGAGGCATAGCTTAGAGTAGAGAAGATAAATTGTTTCCGTAGGATGCTGAGGGACTTTTTTTTTCTCATCCAAATCCAGTGCCGGATAGTGTTCCGAGGTCATTTAGTTTGTGTCTTTTTGTGCGTATGTTTAGCGAGTGAATCTTATGTGTCATGTGTGTTTCGTGTGTGATTTCTAGAATTTTGGGTCTGTCTAGAGGTGATGGCAAAGGCGAGCTTCCCATATGATTCCCGATCAGAGAAGCTGAGTCTGTTATATCCGACCAGACGACTTAAACTTACTTAGCTTAGGAAATTGAAGTTTAAGAGGGTATTAACAATGATCAAAGTCTTCGATATTCGTGATATAAGCAGCTGTTCAAGGCAAGAACAGTCTTGATTTTCACCATTGTAGATAAACGCTTTATCTCATGTGAGACAAAGTGGTTCTCCATAAATAGGATTATCATACAGATGACCTCCTTAAATCATTTGTTTTCTCTCCTACTCTCTCCGGATGAAGCCCTTCTCTGATCTCATTTGCTACAACAAACAGCCTCGAAAAGAACCAGTGATCTGTTGTCCGCATTCCTTTGTATTCCCTTCTGTTACTACGCTTCCTAGCCATTTTGTCATTCACAGTAAGAAGCAAACAGCAGTGCATTCATATGAGGCTCATTGGATGCTTGGGTTTTATGCCTATGAACTGCCAGGGGTCATTACAAGCCGTCAGCGCGAAGCCACATCCTTCAGTCCAAAAGTTTTTAACACGTTAAGGTATGAATGGTAATTCTAAGACCATATACTACGGATATGGTCTATGTTCTTACACTTTGAATAGTGGGTGTTATTCTTTTTTTTTTATGGAAAACTCCCAACGATTATTTTCGATATGTAAACCTTGATAACCTAGTTGTCTGTTTTTGGCTCAGAGTAATGAAAATGGTTATGAAAATAACAGGTTTTAAATAGTAGGTCTTATCTGAGGTGAAAATGTTATTCGAAATCCTACAGGCAGCTTCGTAGTTATATATTCAGTGCACTTTCGAAGAAGCTAATATCATTGTCACCCACTAAAATTTAGAGAAAATGGTACCGTATATTTTAATTGAAAATGATAAGAATCTAGTTTTTTTCTAGGGTAAGTTTCGTTCTGGATCTTGTTGAACCAATCTGTTCCTCAAAATTTGCATTCAGGCTCTTACAACAACACAGAAGTTTGATCTTTGTGTTTACTGTAAATCTTAGGAACTTTCAATACATACATGAAGTATAGAGCAGATGAATAAAACAGTTGAAGTTAGCAGCATTTTAGACAAGAAAAACATTATTGAATGTTCCTCATTGTTAGAGTTCGTTGGAAGTCTAGTGAACGCCTCTTCCCTGCTGTACGAATTGTTCCTTTTTACATGGAAAAACCTAACCACAAGAACATAAACCACAAGTAGAATAGGGAGAGGAGAAAGAGTAGTATAGTGCTGTACAGACAAGGTTTGGATCTTGATAACGATTTCTATTTATTCCCCCTGTTTGTGATTGTTTTTATAGATATACCATTCATATTTGCAGTAAGATTTAGTTTGTTATCAAGTCATGAATTTGCCTTCCCTTTCTTCCACTTCGTACTAGATGGTAAATATTGAAGGATGTGTTGTGTTCTGTATGTTGATATGTACAGAAACAGTGGTAAGTGTGAGTGCATTATATGAATTTCCCATAAACCGTTAGAATCATCCAGTATCTGTCTGTAGACTTTTGATATCGTGGTTCCATAATGAGTTTCCACAACAAGAAAACCCATAAATGCTTATTCCCCGCCTGACGAAGGTTCATCACAAGCCAACATGGTAATCATTCATTATCTCGGCGTTGGTCGATCCCAACGTGAGTGCGCATCAGACCAACAGATGGCGTTAAGAACATTATTTGTCAACTTGTTTTGTTACTTGTTGATCCTATATGATAATTTCTTTCTTTTAAAATCAGATCCTGGGAAAGTGTCAGACGCTATCGAGAATATCATGTGAACGTTGTACATAATACATAGTGCATCAATGTCTTATTATAGAAATGGTTAGTTATGCTGTTTACTTTAGCACGTCACCAGACCTGCTGTACGACAACTTCCAGTTTAGATGGGAATCGTTTCCTGGTTTGCTACGCCGAACTCGCTGACCTTTTAAGTACTCTATTCCTGAGGATAGAATGAAGCTCAGTTCCCATAGAGATTCGTACAGATTTCTGCGGCTGTTTTGAGTAACCCAAAGTTTTGAGTAACCCAAATACATAATGCTAATGTATTGATTGAAGAGAATTATTTCAACATGGAGAATAATGAAAATTAGCGTTACTTCTTTTGTCATTGCTTGATGAATACTGTTATTCCAATAACATGATACGGGTAGTTATATATAGGTATTATATAGCTTGTTTCTAAATAATGCGATAAATTTTGAGATGTATCAAATGCTGCGAACACGCAGCCACAAACGCTATTTGACCTATGCAGTTAGAGAAACATGAGTTTAGATTTTAGTGATATAACCGAGTCTAGAATTTAATGATCTAATTGTAAGCTGGAGGAAGTTGGCTTATTTGATTTCGTCAGGGTCACACTGCTCATGTTATGCACGACTCAGTTGACGATCGAGTGTCGGGACGTCCTGACGTGTGATAATGAAAGTGTATTGATCAATTTCGCAGTTGAAAAGAGGAGAATATTGACCAGTGACTGTGGTGCGTGAGCGGTCATTATATAGTGACGGTGATGGATAGTGTTATAGGATCCTGGGCTGAGGATTCCTTTGTATCAAATCAGCTCGAGAAAGTCCACCAGCTGTGGGATCGTAGCTTCCTCAGGTTTTAAGGTTTACGAAGACTAATGGACCATCATAGGCTTCCAGGATACAGAGTGACGGACCAGAGACCATTCAACTGGTCAGATTTACCCAGGACTGGAAGTGGCGCTTTACAGAACAATGAAAGACATGAGAGGGTAGAGAGTTCCAAAGCTTCGACGTGTAGGGAAGGAATCAGGTATCAAAACGGCCCATTCTTGAGTTGCTGATGGCCATACAATAATAATTGCGTGGTCTCGCTAGTGGTGGGGGCACACAGGCAGCCAGCTCTCGGGAGCAAAAACCAGAGTAGCACCTATAGAGGAGGGGAAATGAACCAACATTGCGGCGTAGGGCAAGAGGGTCAAGTATAGGAGTAATGTTATCCCTTATTCTCTGGATAGCTGCCGGATTGGCAAGTCACAGCAGCGGATCGTATTTTAAGGATAAAGTATTTATCATCCTTTCCAGATACATTAATCTTATGTAAAACATACTTGGTAATTCATCCGTTGGCGGACGTGAGTTTTTTGTGATAATGACTTGTGTTCTACTCTTATGGAATCGTTTTGGTACTGTACAGAGTTAAGAGTGTGGGATTATCTTTTTCACTCTTAAAACCGATCTTCCTCTATCACATAATTCCATAGTGGTTGGGTTATGATGGAGCGGGGAAATTTGGGGTTAGATAACATATAAGTAACGTACACTACCAATAGGTATAAACACGTAAAAGATAATCTGCATAAAGATATTGGTAAAGAAAGAGTTTAGATGCCTCTAGAGATGAAATGATCTGACCCTGTGTGGGACAGAGGAGCTTGTGAGCAAGACTATGATCCTTATATGTTTATAGACGTGTGAACTCACCCAGTATATTGGCAATTTGTAAAACTCGGACTCGGTGGGATTACGAGGCCTAGCGGAATTCTGTGAAATCCATAGGATAATAAAGAAAACTAGGCATTTGCAGACCCTACAATCAAGTTCTCTTGTTGTTTTACAGCCTCGTTCGGTTTGTTTAACGACATACGACCTGAATGCAGGTAAATAGAAAACGAACAAGCGCCAGGTGAATGTCTGTCGTCGGCCGCCCGCGGGACGGTCACGTTTTCTATTGTTCTCCGCAAATACGAGGGGTATGTATGTATTAGCGTCCCAAGGGTTTGTGTTGTAGCGCATGGATCTGAACGAACTTGTACCACTGGATTCTTTACACTCTCAACTGATGATATAGAGGGCTTTTGCCCCGTAATTTCTCCTTTATTTCAAAGTCCTGCTCACTTTACGAGAACTTTGAATCATGTGAGCAGAAGATGCTACAGGGAAATCCCACAATCTATGTCAACTATACAGAGTGTAAGGAATCCACTGATACCACTTTCTTGGAGATATATACCCTACAACACGTGCGTCCGTTGGCTGATGAATTACCTTATCATTATTATTATCATTAGTAGTAGTAGTAGTAGTAGTGGTAGTAGTAGTGGTAGTAGTAGTAGCAGTAGTAGTAGTAGTATCATTATTATTATTATTATCAAATGATGACTTACACAATACCGGTTCAAGTTAGCTCTCAATCACCAGGGAAAACGTCAAACTCTGCCTCGCAAATTTTAAGTAAGAAAAAATCTATTTGGCTTTCAAATGAAGACCCGGGGTAACTGATGCTGTAGATGTAAATACTTCAACATCACGTCATGTATGGAAGATGTGTATACGATTCTTTCTTTGTTTCTTTTTTTGTTTTTTGAATTCCGAAGCTTCAGATTGGTCGTGCTGTAATGCTTATAACTGGTTCAGTTCAGCTTCTGGAACAGATATGATGATGTTACAGTGACGTTGCTTGTGTTACAGCCACATGACACACATACCTTGATAATGTGTCATCACCTCAGGGTTACCACAAGGAGAATATCACAGTCACATTGTGATCACTGAATACTCGTATTGACCCGAAGGTCATGATCACCATAAGGTCATTGATGACCTTAGGAAAGGATGCACCAGCTCACTGTATACTGCCACACCTCGACAACAGACGTCATATTCATATGAATACATATGAATTCAAAGAGCAACAGACTCGTGGGTTGATGTAGTAGGAACAGAAAGACATGCAGATTTTTCAAAGAGAAAGACCTGTCGACATTTCGTATAGCTAAGGAGGCCCAAATATAACCAGTCTTGGATTTAAAGCAAAATATTTCTCATGTTCATGCTCAGACGTATCTATGGTGCTGCTTTCAACTACTCTGATTGATCAATCACGTTGATAAATCCTGTTGAAGAAAAGGTACTTCGCTTCAGTCGGAGTAAAACGTTTGGCAACGAGTTGACTTCAATCACTAGGAATGTTATCCGAGGAAAATATTCTTAAGTAACTTGTTACATCGAGATGATCGAAGTCTTTAACGATTTTGAATGATTGTATCAGATCACCTCTCAACCTTTTCTTTTCTAATTAAAATAGATTTGATTCGTTTAGTCGGCTGTCATAAGATTTGTTTCTGAGGCCATGAATCATCATGGTAGCTCGCCTTTGTACCCCTTCCATGCTGTATACATGTATGTCTTTCCTCAACTCGGGTGACCATAAGTGAACACAGTGCTCTGGTGAGTTGCAGAGAGTGAGGATAATTTCCCCAGACTTTCAGAAGACTTACCAATGAATCCATGAATTTTGGTCGCCCTTTATTATTGTTTTTATGCAGTGCTGACTTGGATTTAGGTCACCAGAGATTATTACGCGCATTTACTCTTTGTAGTTCAATAGAATTCATATCGTAGTTTGCCTTTCATTATTGCTACCGACATGTAAAACTCTGCACTTACCAATATTAAAAATTTATTTGCAACCTTTGAGTCTAGCGAATTTGGATGTTTTTGTACGTGTGTTTTTGTTTCCATCTTTCTCCTGACTCAATGTTTGATGTTTTTCTAAATGCATTTGTTAATTACGTTTCTTATCACAGTGCTCAGAAGGGCTTCAAGTTGATACGTTAAAAAACACAGAAAGAAATCCTACGATCGGTCTTTTGAACTGAGTGAATGTGCTGAGGGAGCAAGGTAAGGTCTCACCTGAACCTTGGCAATGTGGTTGGCGGTTATTGAGTCATATGAACGAAGTCCTGGAGCAGTTCAGGTCGCTATACTGTCTTATTTTTACTGATATGGATTTAATGTACCTTGCAAAACACTCCTGCCGGTCAGCAGTTATTTCTACTGACTGGGAAGGTTCGTTCCCGGACGATCTTGCCAAGCCTTTTAGTATGAGTGACGTGTGGGAGTAAGTAAGCAGCAGCCGCACCGGAGACTGATCCTTCTGCTCCCCCGACAGGTAGAGTGACCATTTTAAGAGGTGAGGTGCAGAGCCTCACACAGACATGCCCGTTGTCTTCATCTATAACAAAAAGTCGGTTCAGGCTGTAGATGATGATGAGGAGGAGAAGCAACTGGTCGGTGTCTCCATCTACTACTAGGTCGGCGGGATGAGTTCTGCTTCAGGAACCCTTTCTCCCGTAAGCGACGTTGCCTTCCTGGTGCGTGAGTAAACGAGACAACTCACTTGGTGAAGGTCGATCGTGATGGTAGCAGCAACACTTGCATTCCTTGTGATTTCCTCAAGTAGTGACCGACGACAAACTCGGCGAAGAGACTGGAATTCCCTCGTAAATATCACTAATTTGTTCATCAGTCAAGAAGCACAACTAAACACATTATGATTTCCAGAGAGCTGACCAGGAGTGACACTGGGAACCAGTTGAATTCAGGCGACTATGAGAACGGTTCTACACATCGGCAATACAAACGAAGGGGGCAAACTGCGGTATGACTTGTGTTGAACTACAAATTAGGGATAAGACTTGAGTGTAATAATCTCCAGTGACCTGTAGCTTAGGATGAGCAGTGCAGAGAAACTTGCAACAGCTGGAGAAAGTTTAGCATTCATAAGCAGTACAGTCGAATTTAACTTAGCTTAAGATACGAATTCTTATTATCTACATTACAACTGGTGCCTTCATGCCCCCAATACTGTATTCACTCCTGGCAAGAAGACGTACAGCACAACAATAGACCATCAAGATGTTTCCAGGGGCGAGAATAGGTTATCTGAGAGCCGGCTGGGCGACTTAAACTAATTTAACTCAGAAAAGAGATCGTTAAGAGGTGATTTCATCACACAGGTTTTCAAACGTATCAAACGATTCGATGACGTCGATCTGAGAGAATTTAAAGCTAGGTTTGTTTGCTTTCACTCATCGTAATGGATGCCGACATCATGCCTCGACCAAGGCAAAGTCGGTTTTCCTCAACAGGATTGTTCACAAACGCAATCAAACAGCAGCAAACCACTGGGTCCCAACGAGGCTGTTTGTGGAAGTGGATGAGAACAAAAACTCATGCATTACTATGGTAGTGGTAAACATACAGTTTTTTCAAAGAGGAAGACTGGAAGGAAGTGAGAGTAGTATCATTGGAATGCTTTGCCGGCTGGAGTAGCTGAATGCAGCAACATAGATACGTTTAAGATTAAAACTTGATAAATACTTCGCACAGCCGACATTATTTACTCTTTCTCAGTAATAAATAAAGTTCACATGTATCACTCTTAACGTCGGCTGTTTGCTGTTCGCTTCTTACCACGCTGATCTCTGGTTCTGGTCTTCCAGGTCAACAGGCAGCTTCCACAAGACTCTCTGGTCAGTCGCTTCTTGTTTTCCTATATATTCCTTGGTATCGTCAGGTCTGGTCCACTATAACTTGATAATCATTGTATGGTCATCGCCACCGTAGATTACTAGCCACTGTAACTTCCTAATCATTAAGGAACAACATAAGGTTATAACTACCGAAATCTAGACCTGCGTAAGTTCACAAAATATTGAAGTTCATAAACACTTTAAAGCCATGATCAGTTCAAGTGCATAACCTCTTTAAGTTCAAAACCATCATGAATTCATGACTTCTGTTTATAACTTATGTAAGTTACTCATATAACTTGTGTAAGTTCATAATCAACTAAGCATTGTAAGTTCATAGCCACTGGAGGTTCATGAACTATGTAAGTTTATAACTGTAAGTCCAAAACCGCTGTAAGTTCTTGACAACTCTTAAGTTCATAACCAGAGTATGTTCCTAACAACTTTAAGTCCACCGTAAGTTCCACAGCAACTAAGTCCACAGCCACCATAAGATCATAACCCACCGTATTGATCACAGGTGACGTATGATCAACGTTGCAATGAAGCATGATGAAGCCTATCTCTAATGTCCATTTAATCATCCCCATAACACTATGACGACACTGTTCTTCAGGGCAGACTTGGTCCAAACTGGATCCGGGCATGACGTCCCTTAATTGACTTTACTGAGATGTGTCAGTATTGAGAACCTTCTGTGATAGCCTTCCACTGATAATTGACCACCTCGTCCTCCACAACCACAACCCACAGATAATTTTTCACGAGTTCTGATTCTTTCTCGTTTGATTTCGTTTGACTTTAAAACGAAGGACCATCAATAGGTCGCAATTAGAACCATATCGGAAACCCACAAATCATAGGAGAATTTGAGTACAAATGCATGAGGTATAACTATCATCAAGTTATTTTTTGTAACTTTAGAGCCTTATTACAAGAGTGAAGTTACGCTA
>JAUUDZ010454814.1:352-12464 GCA_032361705.1 Panulirus versicolor
CAGTGTTGGAGCACAGCGGTTCAACCTTCTAAGTATGATGCCTGGGCTTTGACTTGACCCGAAAGGAGAGGCCATCGTGCTCAGGGGTCGTACCGTCGTGCTCAGGGGTCGTACCGGCGTGCCCAAGGGTCGTGCCATCGTGCTCAAGGGTCGTACCGGCGTGCTCAAGGGTCGTGCCATCGTGCTCAAGGATCGCACCGGCGTGTTCAAGGGTCGTACCGGCGTGCTCATGGGTCGTACCGGCGTGCTTAAGGGTCGTGCCATCGTGCTCAAGGGTCGTGCCATCGTGCTCAAGGGTCGTGCCATCGTGCTCAAGGGTCAAGCCATCGTGTTCAAGGTTCGTGCCGTCGTGTTCAAGGTCGTACGACCATGTTTAAGGGTCATGCCATCGAGCTCAAGGGTAGTACCGTCTTGCTCAAGGGTAGTACCATCGTGCTCCAGGGTCGTACCATCTTGCTCAAGGTATCATACAAACGCTACTGACGACCTGAGCGCAACCGTATACTACAGTGTCCAGCGCGCGTCAAATGCCTGATGGACTCACATTGTTGAAACTCTATGGACATACAAACCATCATTTCACTCATAGCAACACCATCGACAGAAAATGAATAATAAGTGACTCATTAATATGCAAAAGTATTATGCAAATTATACATCTCATGTATTGTTATTACCCTAGTACCCATACCTTCCGATATGAGTTCTTCCTGAATATCGCCCCAAATATCGCTGTACCGTAACGTAATCTTTATCAATAGTTGTGGTATAATTCAGTCAAGACAAGAAACAAAGTCTATGAATCTACATCACCTTATTTTACCACCCTCTCTCTCATATACAGAGACCTGTTAAGGTATATTTAGGACATATGAGTTCTTAGAGCAGTATACTCTGTGCTTATCGTGACTCGTTACGATAGGTGATTTGCATTGGCGAGGTCGTCAGCGAGTCTTACCCGATACGCCCTACACTGGACTGAGGAGCAATTAGCAGATAAGGCGTATCACTGGAGAACAGCAGGGTTAATGTATCATGACCTCGAGCACGAAGGTACAACATCACGAGCACAATGGTACGATATCCCTCGAGCACGAAGGTACAACACCACATATCCCTAGAGCACGAAGGTACAATACTCCTCGAGCACGAAGGTACGATACTCCTCGAGTACAACGGTGCAATACCCCTCGAGTACAACGGTACGACCCTTGAGTACGACGGTACGACCCTCGGGCACGATGGTAAGACCCTTGAGCACCACGGTACGACCCTGAAGCACGACGGTGCCACCCTTGAGCACGACGAGACGATCCTCGGGCACGACGACATGACCCCTGAGCACGACAGTACGAGCACCACGACGGTATAACCTTTGACAGCAACGTTACAATCTTTGAGTATGGTGGCCTGACTTTTAACCAGACTCTTAATTGCCTCATCAAAGGTCACGCTTTCGTACCCGAGGCTCGTATCCTCGTGATCAAGGGGTGAAACGACTCTCCCAGTCTAGGTCAGGTCCTGCCAAGTCTGCAAGTGCATGGTGAGCACCGCAAAGCATAGCTCTCATCATATCTTCACATTTTTGACAACGATGATGTCGTATTTGCACTTGTGGCAACGAACCGTATTTGCACGTATTTCTGGTAATAAGAAAGCCGCATTGGCGCTTCTGGCAATAAAGTGCCAACAAACGTGTCGTATTTACATTCTTGTCAACAAAGGTGCCATTGCATCCTAAAGTTCCCTCAAAACATTCAAAGATTTGTATTGTACAAATATCAATTGTTCTCGCTCTAGATACACCAGTACTGACTTGTCTGAGATTGAGTATCTACAGCAGCTGCTACATTCACAGCAGAGTTCATTATTCTTTTTTTCTTTTCTGAGCTGTTTGCTCTTACCTATGAAACACTAGTGATTCTTATCAAAGACGCTGAAGACCCATGTAAGCAACAACTGTTTATATGTTACTGTTTGTTGTCTTTATACTTTCGTATGTACTTATTAACCCAGGACCTCTTTCTGAAAGGGTCCAGCTCTTACCCAGGACTGTTTTCAGAAGTTTCCACAGCTTCAAAGCTGAGCTGCATTAATTAGCAGGGATAGGATGGACTCCTTCGAAGCGTGAACGTCTCTGTCGAGACTATATTCTCTTTCTTCAACTAACGATGATGCAGTCTCTCCCAAAGGTGAGTTTTCACTCGCATTGTAACCTCGAGCAGGCGGAGTTCAGTATAATCTGTACACAAAAATTGATCCATCTCTTAGAAATATGGCATACGAAGAGAGGCTTAAACGATTGAATCTCTTCTCACTTAAAAAACGTAGACTTCGTGGCGACTTAACCCGTGTTCAAGATTCTGAACAAGTTGGATAAAGTGAATCACGAACATCTTTCCGAAATACAAGAAAATACGGTTACAAGGACAAATGGAATAAAACTCAAAGGTAAAAGATGTAGTATGGACGTGAGAAAAAGCTCTTTTTCCTATAGGTGAGTTGAGCACTGGAATAAGTTACCATTAAACGTAGTGAAAATTAAGACTACAAAATACCTTCAAAAGTCGTTCAGACAAATATCTTATAAATTCAGGCATATTGTTTTCAAACATTTCATTTTCAACACATCCACCCTTTTCCGCACAACCGTATCTGTAGCCATTGCCTCGCAACCACATAACATTGTTTGGAAGTACTGTTCCTTCAAACATACTCATTTTTGCGCTCAAAGATAATGTTCTCTCTTTCTACACATTCTTCAACGCTCCCAGAACCTTCGCCCCCTCCCTCACCTTGTGACGCACTTCCGCTTCCATGGTTCCATTCGCTGCCAAGTTCAATGAGAGATATCTAAAACACTTCACTTCCTCCAATTTTTCTCCATTCAAACAAACATCCCGACTAACTTGTCCCTCAACCCT
Source organism: Panulirus versicolor (assembly GCA_032361705.1). Classification (NCBI taxonomy): domain Eukaryota; kingdom Metazoa; phylum Arthropoda; class Malacostraca; order Decapoda; family Palinuridae; genus Panulirus; species Panulirus versicolor. The sequence continues at coordinate 3,277 of JAUUDZ010454814.1, forward strand.
GCTGAACTAATAGCCTTGATTTTATTTTCATTTACTCTCAACTCTCTACTTCTACATACTCTTCCAAATCCATCTTCTGCAGTTTCCCACTCGAATCAGCCACCAGCGCTGTATCATCGGCGAAAGACAACTGTCTGACTTCCCACGCTCATTCATCCCCAACGGACTGCATATTCACCCTTTCTCCAAAACTCTTACATTTACCTACCTCACCATCCTATCCAAAAACAGCCACTGGGACAACACGCACCCCTGCCGTAGACCGAGCTTCACCGGGAACGATTCACTCTCCTCCCTTGCTACTCGTACACATGCCTTACACCCTTGATAGATACTTTTCGCTGCTTCTAGCAGCTTACCTCCCACACCATATACTCTTAAGACCTTCCACAAAGCATCTCTATCAACCCTATCTTATGACTTCTCCAGATCCATAGATGCCGCACACAAATCAATCTGTTTTTCTAAGTTTCTCTCGAAAACATTTTTCAAAAACCTGATCCACTCACACTACCACTGCTGAATCCATATTGTCCTACCCAGTCTAATGTTTTGTACATCCTTTTACCTTCTCAATCAATACCCTCCTATATAATTTCCCAGGAACACTCAACAAACGTACACTTCTGTAGTTTGAGCACTCACCTTTATCCCCTTTGCCTTTGTACAATGGCACTATGCATGCATTCCACCAATCCTTAGGCACTTCACCATGAACCATACATACTGTGAATGTCCTCACCAACCAGTCACCAACACAGTCACCCCCATTTTTGATAAATTCCACAGCAATACCATCCAAACCTGCTGCCTTGCCGGCTTTCATCTTCTGCAAAGCTTTCACTGCCTCTTCTCTGTTTACCAAACCAATCTTCCTGACTCTCACTTTACACACCACCTTGACCAAAACACCCTATATCTGCCACTCTGTCATCAAATGCATTCAACAAACCTTCAAAATCCTCACTCCATCTCCTTCTCACTTCACCGCTACTTGTTATTACCTCCTCATTAGCCCCCTTCACTGATGTTCCCATTTGTTCTCTTGTCTTGCACTTTATTTACCTCCTTCCACAACATCTTTTTATTCTCCCCAAATATATATGTCATTGCTGATTTAAAATGTTGTCCTTACTTTACTTTGTTTAGGTTATCAGACATACTACAAAGATTGCCTTGAATGCCATACAACATACAGATACCAAGAGCATTGCCATGGTATCTTCAACTACAATGACTACTTGTTGGTTACCCATGCTGCACTAATGGAGATCCAGGCAGGGCTTGTTGTAAGTCAGATCTCTCCAATAGAAATTGTTATTTTGAGATATTGAGATATTTGAGATATTGAGTTTATACATATACAGTAGGCAATTCGCTTTCACAAGTACATGGTTACAGGAAATTTAAGATATACATAGAATGACAGTAAGATGAGAAGAAAGGAAAGATAGGTAGCATGTTTGAGGAAAGGAACCTGGATGTTCTGTCTCTTAAGTGAAACAAAGGGTCAAGGGTTAAGGGGAAAAATAATTTGGGTTATTGTGGGAATGTATGAGAGTGTAAGAAAGTGATCTCCAGACTGATGTTGGCAAAAATGAAGAAGGATTCTGAGAGATGGGTTACTATTAATGTTTATTCATTTGGCCATGAGAAGAAAGATGATAGGCAAGTGTTTTGGGAGCAGTTGCATGAGTTTATTAGCAGTTTTGATGTAAGAGACCAGCTATTAATGATAGGTGATATAAATATGAGTGAGTTATGTTTCAGTTGAGTATATAGTTGGAAGGCAAACAGTATTCAGTAAGATGAATCAAAACGATGAACAGCTTGTGGAGTTGTGTGCTAAAAAAGGGTCGATAATTAGGAAGACCTGGTTTAAAGATAGGGACATACACAATTATCTGTAGGTGAGTAGGAAATACAGTAAGTGGAAATTTTTGGATTACAAATTAATTGTTAATTGGACAAAATTTATACTGTATTGAATACGAATGCATTGAGTGGGGAAGCTGGTAGGATGTCTGATCATTTACCTGGTGAAGGCAAGGAAGAAGATTTATTGAGAATTTTGGAACAGAGGAAATGATGTGAGTGATAAGAGGGTGATGAAAGTAAGTGAACTTGGAAAAGAGACATTTGTGAAAAACTGCCAGGAGATATTGAATGTAGAATAGCAAAGATTGAGAGTACATGAGGTAAGAATGTGGGTGAGGAATGGGAGGTATTTATGGAAGCAATGCTCGCATTTGGAAGGTGGGAGGTGGGCAGGTGAGAGAGGGTTGTGAGTGGTGGGATGATGGTGTAAAGTTGCTAGTGAAAGAGAAAAGAGGTTTATGTGTGGTACTTAAAGGGAAGGAGTGTAAATGATTTGGAGATGTACAAGAGAAAGCAGAAGGAAGTCAAGCAGAAGATGCACAGGCTGAAAAAGAGGGCAAATGGGAGTTGGAGTGAGCAAGTAACATAAATGCCAGGGAGAATAAGATGTAGGATGTTGATAGTGAGAAAAACAAGAGAACAAATGGAAACATCAGTGAACGAGGTTGTGGTAACAGGCAGTGATGAGGTGAGGAGGAGATGGCATGAGTACTTTGAAGGATTGTTGAATGCGTTTGACGATAGGATGGCAAATGTAGTGTTTAGGTGAAAGAGTTATGGAGAGTGCTTTGGTGAAGAGAGTTGAAATGTGGTGAGGTAGCTGGAGTGAGTGGTGTTGCGGTTGAATTTCGTAAGAAAGGGGGTGACTCTGTTGTTAATTGTTTAGTTAGGAGTTCCAGTATTTGTGTGGGTCGTGATGAGATGCTTGAGGATTGGTAGAATACATACATATATTGCCACTGTATTAAGGCAAGGGGAATAAAGCTGAGTGTTCGAACTACAGAGATGTGTCTTTTTGAGTGTACCTGGTAAGTCGTGTGGAAGAGTGGTGATTGAGAGGCTGGAGGCATGTACAGAGCATCAGACTGGGGAGGAACAATGAGATTTCAAGGGTGATAGAGGATGTGTTTTTCAGGATTTGCTGTAATGTGTGTGAGAAAGACAAGCAGAGGGATTTGTATGTTAAATTTATGGATCTGGAGACAGCATAAGATGGGGTGAATGGACATGTCTTGTAGAAGGTCTTGTGAAGGAAAGCTACTAGAGACAGTGAGAAGTTTTTATCAAGAGTTTAAGATGTGTGTGCAAGTAGGTAGAGAGGAGAGTGAGTGGTTCCAGGGGAAGGTTGGTCTGCAGCTGGGATGTGATGTCTCCATGGCTTATTAATTTGTTCATGGATGGGATGGTGAGGGAAGTAAATATAAGGGTCTTGGAGAAAAATGGCAAATGTGCAGTTTGTAGGGGCTAAGGGGGTCTGGGAAGTGAATCATTTGTAGTTTGCTGATGACACATCACTGGTGGCAGATTCAAGTAAGAAACTGCAAAAGTTGGTGTCTAAGTTTAGGGGAATGTGTGAAAGGAGGAAGTTGAGAGTAAGTGTGAATAAAAGGAAGTCTATTAAGTTTATTACAGGAGAGGGACAGGTTAGTTGGGGTGCAAGTTTGAAAAGAGAAAACTTGGAGGGAGTGAAGTGTATTAGATACTTGGGAGTGGACATGGCAGCAAATGGGAATGATTGAACTCCTACCACATGGGTAGTTGGGGGATTGAAGCCCTAACATTCTCCAACTCAATGATCTAAAGCAAATTATCACCCATCATTCCCATATTCCTGACCACTGTGACCACTCTCTTAATATTCTGGACCTGTTTTTCATCTCTAATTCTTTGTGCTGTACCTACACAGTCTCAATCCCAGTTGGTTCCCAAACCACACTCTTATAAATGTATGTTTTAATGGCACCTCCCCCTTCAGTAGTCTCTGCTAAATATAAGTATGTTGGCACCTCAATGAAGCTGATGAGAATGACTTACAAACATCTTTTTCTGACTTTCCCTGTGTAGATTAGTCTCATATGTGGTGATGCTTCTGCCTTCACCAAAAGCATAGCAGAGATTATTTTTTCAAGATGAAGGTATTAATCCCCTCTTCCACCAAGACAACCACTTCTTCCAATCCTTGATTCAACCGTTCCTGTTTTGGGGCCATTCAGGCACAAACGTTTCTTGGACTCCCATTCAATATTTATCACTGCCCTTAATAATTGCAAGTAGATTATCCATGAGGTGAAGCATTCCTGTATTCAAAGGAAGGGCAGTATTCTCTCCTTTTCTTCCACTGTTAGGTTTTTCTAGTCGGTAGCTGAGGGCATTGTGAACAACGTCTTTTGCTCTACTATTCCTTTCCTTTTCCATTCCATTGGTACTATAGTTGTCTCTTCTAACTTGGATGACTTAACATTCCTTCACCTTCTGATCCTCCTCATATTAATCTTATCCCCTCCTGTCCAGAAAGTGCTTCTCTCTTGGACACTGTTAAGGCTTAAAGACCTTAAAGCATCCATCACCATGTATTGAAAGAGTGTGCCTCCAAACTTGCACCTTTACTTTCTTTTCTGTTCTGTTTCTACTTAAAAACCAAAACTTATCTTTCTTATTGGAAGCATGCATTGGTACATTCCATCCCTAAGAAGGGTAACTGTTTTAACCCCTCTAACCCCTTTGACATCTACCATTTCCAAAGTCGTTAAATCCTTCCTCAACTTCCACATCCTCAGGGATCTTGAATCTTGCAGACTTTTTTCTGATCATCAGTATGCCTTTTATAAGGCGAGATCCACTGGTGACTTTTTTGCAATCTTACTAATGTCAGGTTATCACCCCTGAAAGATTCTGGGGAATTCTATGCAGCTGCCCTTGATATATCCAAAGTTTTTGACGGGGTGTGACACCTGAGTCTAATTTCTAAGCTCCCCTCTTTTAGTTTCCCTCCCTTACTTTGCTTCCTCATTTTTAGCTTCCTCTCTGGCTTATCTGTCTTTGTCATTGTTGATGAATCATCTTGTCCTCTTTCTCCATTAACAGTGGTGCCCATCAAGGTTTTGTCCTGTTTCCTACACATTTTCTCTCTTTTATCAATGATTTCCTTTCACTACTATAAAACAAATGTACTCTAATGTTGATGGTTCTGCACTTCATTCCTCAACATTCTTCAGACTTGCTCTTCCTTTTCTCACTTGACCTGAACTTCGTCTCAACACAATTTCCTCAATTAACTCAGACTTGGAGAAGGTATTTCAATGGGGTAGAAAAAATCTAGTTAAGTTTAATACCTTCAAGACACAGTTCCTGTCCCTCTCTCTGTTGAAAATTCCCTTCAACTTTCCTCTCTCCTTTGATGGATCTGTAAGTCTATCTCTTGATTCATTGAATTTGCTAGTATTACTGTAACATCCATACTATCTTGGAAACCTCACAATACAGAAATAGCTAAGTTTGCCCCTAAGAAATTGGGTTTCCTGTTGAGATGTTGAAATTTCTTTTCTTCGGAACAGTTGCTCCATTTATACAAAGGATTGACCCATCCTTGTGTGGAGAATTTCTCTCACATTTGGGGTGGTTCTAGCTCTGTATACTTATGTAACGGAGTTAAATTGAAAGTGGTCAAACTTATTGACTCTCTCAGACTAACATCAAGACTTGATTCATGTGTCCTATGCTGTAATGTTGGTTCACTTTTCCTCTTCTTTAGGTACTACTTTGGTTTTTGCTCCTGAGAGCTGGCTGCTTGTGTGTCAGCACCATAAGCTTGACTTTGCAATGCTCAGCTGGCTGCTGCATCCCTTGATTACTTTGTGGCCATTTACAACTCAAGGATGGCTGTTTTGATAAGTGTTTCTTTCCCATCACCTCAAAACTGAGGAACTCTCCACCCTCTCATGCCTTTCCCAAAACTATGACTGGTTTTTCACTTTCTCTAAAATTTTTCTCTCTTTTTTCCCCTCCCATTAACTTCTTTATATTCCATTTAAGGCTTAGGCTTGATTTGGAGTTTTGTCTGTGGTGGTAGCCACCGAGGAAGAAAAAAAGAATGGGTTTATGGAAGCAGAAGCGAGTTATAGTGGTGATGAGGAGAAGGTTCTATGAGCATTTGGGGAAAGTGTGGAAAGAGATATTGTTATTATTTGGGAGTGCAAAAATGTTGTATGGATGCAAAGCATGGGCTGTAGATGAGGATGTGTGAATGAGGGTGATTATGTTCAAAATGGAATGTTTGTGGACAGTCTTTGGTGTGAGGTGCTTTGATGAAATATATCATTTAAGGGTAAGAGAAAATTGTGGTATAAAGAAGAATGGTTGAGAGTGCTGAAGTGGTTTGGACATATGGAGAGAATGAGAGGAGAGGTTGACTGAGGGAATATATGTCAGAAGTGGAGGGAACAAGGAGAAGGAGATAACCAAATTAGAGGAGGGATTGAGTGAAAATGATTTTGAGTGGTCAGGGTCTGAACATGCAGAGGACGTAAAGCATGCACAGGATAGAGAGAGTCAGAACAGTGTGGAATACAGGGAGCAATGTGCTGATGATGGACTGAACCAGGGCATATGAAGCACCTGAGGAAAACCATTGAAACCATGAGATCTAGTTGTAGATGGGTGCTGAGATTTTTGGTACATTGCACATGGCAGCTAGAGAATGGATGTGAGCAATTGAGGCCTTTCTTCTTGTGTTTCCTGGCACAACCTCATTAATGCAGTAAACAGATAACAAGTATAAAAAGTTAAATAGAATTACATGAAATTTAGGTAATCTTCATCACATTTATGTTTGTCCATTTGTTTCTTTTTCAGAACCATAATGCCATCAGTCAAGTCAATTGGGTACAGGCTTGATATAGAATTAGAACTCAGAGACATGGAAAATGCATATTTGGCTTTTGAGGCTTTGCAGTCTCATGAGTATAATTTTTATGCATTCTCTGTGGTTATCACCCTAAAATACTAATCCAGTACCTGACTAGGAAGGCTGCACTTGAATATGGTAAGTTTTCTATGTAGGGCATGAGTATATGTTGTGGGTGAAGCTCACTTTACTGAGGCTTTTATTTGTTCAGTTACACTGATATGTGTAATAGGACAAACACAAGTAAAAACGGCCCTAAAAGAATAAGAAACCATATACAGCTTTTAGATAAACCAATTAATACAAGTATGAAAAAAATTATGTTTATTGATGCATGATGAGGTGCTTGAGGCCTGGCAAAATGCATTTATAGTGCCATTGTATAAAGGCAAGGGGGATAAAGGTGAGTATGCATGGTCAATTGTATGGGAGGGTATTGAGAGGGTGAGGGTAAGTACAGGGCATAAGATTTGGGAGGAGCAGTGTGGTTTCAGAAGTGATAAAGGATAGGGATATCAGATAATTGCTTTAGAGAATGTGTGTGAGAAAATCTTAGAAGAAACAGATGAATTTGTATGTTGTATTTATGGATCTGGAGAGAGCATATGATAGGGCTGAGAGACATGCTTTGTAAAAGATCTTAAGAATATATAGTGTGCAAGGAAAGCAGTTAGAAGTCGTGACAAGTTTTTATCAAGGGTTTAAGACGCATACAAGTAGGAAGAGAGGAGGGTGAATGGTTCCAAGTGAAGGTTGGTCTGTGGCAGGGGTGTGTGATGTTACCATGGTTGTTCAGTTTGCTTGAGGATGGTTTGGTGAAGAAGATAAGTTGTTTGCTGATGATGCAGCACTGTTGGTGGATTCAAGTGAGAAACTGCAGAATTTAGTAACTGACTTCTGGAAGAATGTGTAAAAGGAGAAAGTTGAGAATGAACTTGAATAAAGGCAAGGTTATTAGGTTTAGTAAGTTGAGCAACAGGTTATTTGGGATGCGAGTTTGATCGGAGAAAGATTGAAGGAAGTGAAGCCTAGATACCTGGGAATGGACATGGCAGTGAATGGAACTATGGAAGTGGAAGAGAGTCATAGGATGGGAGAGGGGCAAAGGCTCTGGGAGCATTGGAGAATTTGTGGAAAGAGAGAACATTATCTGGGAGGGCAAAAATTGGTATTTTTGAAGGGATAGTAGTCCCAACCATATTGTATGGTTGCAAGGCATGGGCTGTAGATAAGGTTAAGTGGAGGATGGATGGATATGTCGGAAATGAAATGTCTGACGACAGTATGTGGTGTGAGGTGGTTGGATCAAGTAAGTAATGAAAGGGTAAGAGAGATGTGTGGTAATAGAAAGAGTATGTTTGAGAGAGCAGAAGAGGGTGTGTTGAAATGGTTTGGACATAGGGAGAAAATGAGTGAGGAAAGGTTGACAAGGATGTGTCAGAAGAGGAGGAAACAAAGAGAATAGGGAGATTAAATTGGAGATTGAAGGATAAAGTGCAAAATACTTTGAGTAATTAGGGCCTGAATATGCAGGAGGGTGAGAGGCTTGCACGGGATAGAGTGAATTGAAACAACGTGGTATACTGGGGTCAACATGTTGCCAATGGACTGAACCAGGGCACTTGAAGCATCCAAGGTAAACCATGGAAAAGTCTGTGGGGCCATGTTATGCATGGGGACCTGTGGTTTTGGTGCATTACATATGACAGGAATGGATGTGAGCAGATGTGGACTTCTTCATCTGTTACCTAGCATTCCTTCACTAAAGTGTTGCATCTCTAAAGTGGGAATTAATGATCATTTATGAAAAATGAATTAATTCATGTGATGTAAATTATCCTTTCAATTCCATTAATTCGAAAATAATCTGTATGACTTAAAGTAACATTAGACCAGACAAGGTTGTTATGTCTTTTGACACTTGTTGCTTTGCATCACCATTGTTATTGTATTCTTACAGCCAGTTCTCTGCAGCTGCCAAACAACCCTGAACCAGAAGTAGATGTCCAGGACTTTTGGAGTAGTGTGTGAAAGGAGATTATAGCAAGAGGAATAGTGAAAGGTAACTTCTGTAAACATAGTTAAAAGAATGGATAACTTTTCATAAAAAAGCAATATTTTGTATTATGTATTCAAATAGACTAAAATGCTGAATAATATACACATATATATATATATATATATATATATATATATATATATATTCTCTTTTTATTATTTATTTTACTTTGTCGCTGTCTCCCGCATTAGTGAGGTAGCACAAGGAAGCAGACGAAAGAATGGCCCAACCCACCCACTTACACGTGTATATACATACACGTCCACACACTCAAATATACATACCTATACATCTCAATGTATACATATATATACACACACAGACATATACATATATACACATGTACAT
>JAUUDZ010454825.1:0-12464 GCA_032361705.1 Panulirus versicolor
GGCCTTGAGGCTGCTTTACTAAAAAGGGCGGGGGTTAAGAATATCTTTTCACATTAATAAAAAAGATAGCGCCATACTCCTGCGGGTATTCGAACCAATGGTCGTGGGTGGATGGCCATTTACAGATGGAGGTCGTACAGTCCACCACACAAGTTAGCACCGACATTCCCAACACTGCCTGTGTATGTACGAATGCATGTAGGTAGGAACGTGTGCGTGCATGTGTGGGCAAGCGCGCAGCAACAGAATAAAACATCAACTCTCACTGTAAACAAACTTCTAGAAACAGTTTGACAGGTGACTACACTACTCCCACTTCCCCTACCGCCACAATCGCCTCCACCATCCCACCCGGTTCGGACCAGCCGAGTTACCAATGAGTATTTTGAAGGCCATGTGTATTCCACATTATCATTTACCATCATCTAAACACAGTGGAACTTTTATCTTACATTTAATGAACTATTCGGGAGTTGAACACTCTGTCCCGATACGAACTATAGCCTGCTTGCCCACAGGCGAAACCAAAGACGTCTGAAACTAAAGTCTGACACACAAACAGACGTGACAACTCCCACGCCTCCGATACTAGAAATAGCCTTCCCTCCCGATGCTGACCGACCCGTCAGGTATCGGCGGGATCGGGTGAGTTTCATGCATCTCCCACACACACACACACACACACACCCGTCTGACCTACATCCTTCCAGCAGACCTCCTGTTATCCTAAAAGGCAACATACCAAAGAACACAAGTTAACGCATCCAGCAGACTGACACACAAACCTGGTGCATACTAGGCGAGGTCACACACACACACACACTAGGGGATTAGTAACATACTGAGTGAACACGTAGGCAGCTGTAACCATGCAGTTTACACAGTCAGCTTTAGCGTTAGTGTTAACACACAAGCAGCTGTCATCATAGAGTTAACACAGAAGCAGCTGTCATCATAGAGTTAACACAGGAGCAGCTGTCATCGTATTTAGTTAACACAGAGGCAGCTGTCATCGTATTCAGTTAACACAGAGGCAGCTGTCATCGCAGAGTTAACACAGGAGCAGCTGTCATCATAGAGTTAACAAAGAAGCAGCTGTCATCGTAGAGTCAACACAGGAGCAGCTGTCATCATACAGTTAACACAGAAGCAGCTGTCATCGTACAGTTAACACAGAAGCAGCTGTCATCGTAGAGTTAACACAGAAGCAGCTGTCATCGTAGAATCTACTCAAGAGGCAGGTGTCACCATAGAGGAAATAAGTTTTCAGATGGTGCAAGCTTTATAGAGGAAGTGAGGAGCGTGGGGGGGAGGGACTGCATCAACTTACGAAGGAAGTTGTGTTCGGTAAAACACACAAGGTGGAGCTGACATACTCGAAGACGCCAGACTGAAAACACACAACCAAGAACCCGACAACCTGGGAACTGAAACAAACAGCGAACCGACATTCTGACGACACACACTGGCGTATCTAGCTGAGTCCCTCTGAGGGACTGATAAGCCTGTCTGAAACACACAAATAAGAGTTGTTACTTTTGCAACTAACAAGATAACTAGCCCCAAGGGGAACGTCGTACTTCCCGCAGACATAAATCACATCCATTCCCTCCCCACTGTTCTGCAAACCCTGGGTAAGACAACAGATCTTACCCGGAAGGACACCACCAGACTGGGGTTTCATCATGCTCATATATAATCTGTCCTTAATTCATAGGTCGGGAAGGGTCTCATAAACCCTTAACGTTTTCACAATTCATGACAGTCCTGCAGACCCCTTAAAGCACTCATATTAACAAAACCACAATTCACACTTCGTGAAATGAGTACTAACATGGTCTGCAACTTGCCAAACGTACCCTAAGTCTAAATCTGGCAGTGACCACATCACACACACAGCCTTTTTCTGATTACATACATTTCATACACCAACACTATCCTCTCTTATGTATATCATGATGTTTTACGAGCCACACATGATTTGGTCGTCCCTCAAAGCCTAGTATTACCATCAAGGGTGCTAAAGAGAATCCCTCATGGTTCGTAGTTCATTCACACACAAAGTCATTGCTTTACTGGGCATGGTATGTGATGGTATGGAGCCGCGAATCACTGGTTTATAGATGCGGTACTCGAAAGAAATTATATGATGAGCTTTTTATCATTTCTTTTCTGTTTTCATTCTAATTCTATCAAGAACACAGAAATAAAGAGGTTTCTCGACGTACAGGGACTTCGAGAGCCACATATTACTCATCCATCACCGTATTTAGAGAAATCATTTTCAACAATGTGTGACCCCTGATAAATCACACTATTAAACAACATCTCCAAGTCTAACTTCCTTCTCAAACACCTAACTCACGTACAAAAAAAAAAAAAAAAACAATTCCAAAGAAAACAAGGCACTGTTAAAAACCTCAAATATATTAGTAACGGAACAGTTTGTGCAGTTCATGTTCACTCTGTGACGCAAACAGATCCGACACAGTCCGAACTGAAACACAAGGACAGTCGACACCAAGATACGACATACTGTTGGCAGATACACCAGTTTATGTGGGGGATACTGTTGGCAGATACACCCGAGTTTATGTGGAGGTGGGGGGCAAGGGGAAAGAAAGGGGGAGCGGGGGATAGTGCTTCTACCCTTCACACAACCTGGCATTCGATCCAGCTTCTGCTACCACGTCCAACTGAAGCCTCGGTCATTCAGTTACGCAATTCCAATTCGTCTATTCTCTGCTTGAGTACAACACTAAACTGTCCGGGACGCTTGTCCAGCAAAATCTCAAGTGTTTTCATTTTCCGCTGCAATCGAAGCAGAACTACCCAGTGCTGCTCGAATGTTGACTAAGATGTGCTTCGGGCACGCAAGGCAAGTCACGCATCTAATATAGCCGACGGAGTCGCCTGAATTTATCAGCTATGCAACCTAAATAACTTCCGAAGCATAACGCATGTATTCTCAGGCAGATATCCGTCACTGTTCAACCTGTTCTGCTACAACTCTAGCTAGTTCCAACCATGTGTCCTTACAGGCACGAAAATAGAGCCACACGTGCACCCAATGTTTACAATGTTTACTCGAGCCGTGTCAGGTGCATCTTCAATCTCAAAGTTTAGCTGAACCATTTTTCTAACGCCTATCATTCGCCTATGGGGACATTCACTGCACGTAAGCGACCAGACACATTAAAAACGCCTAAAGATTTTAAGCTGTTAGTTGAGTTTGTCTGTATTACCGGCACACAATCATATTCCGGTTTCCCTGTCGTTTTAATGACGTTACGTACTTAATTTATAATTCAAAGATTTAAGAAAGAACAATGATGACCATCAACTTGATCAGTCTGTGAAAGAAGCGAGGCGTCAACTCAAGCCATGTTAGGGAGGGTCTGGAATATACCAAGTATTTTGCTTGATACTGGAACAGTGTGTGTACCAAGATGCCGAACACAAATTGACGAATATGATGGTAGAAAAACATACAAGTAAACTATCGCTCGGCTCCACCACAACACTATTCCCACACTTCTCCACACCACACAAGTTTCTCCAAACTTAGACGTCCCAGATTGTGGTGTAAGACTCTCGTAATAATGTGCTATAGAGGGCAGATAACCCTGCTTGGTTATATTCCTTGGTGAAGTCACCTGATAATACTTGACGTTTTCGGGTCGTCTTCTACAGCCACAGCACCAGGCTGGGCCCCAAGGCTTGCTGGTTTGGGTGCTAGTCGACCAAACTATTGGATGCTGCATCCCGCAGGCCCACGTAGCCTTCTGGACCCAGTCCGCAAAATTATTTCGTTCCCAAATATCTCATAACTGGCCATACGTACGTATTCAAAACCAATGGAGAGGTTGGGAGATGGGAGTTGGCAATTTCCGTATTCTGTTGTCCTCATCATGTAAGAACATCCAGATACATGGATACTACATAAGAGCTATTGTTTACATATATATCATCCCCCATGACAAATACGTTAGGCAACGCTTTGAGTGCTCATACACATCACCGTCTGCCGCGACAATAATAATTCTCAGACTATGAAGAAGGGAAACTTATGAGTCAGTCAAATGCTTGATGTGTTTCGACTCCAATGCTCCAACGTGTATTTAAGACGTGCTCTCGGCAGACCTTCGTGGCTTTTATGACGTCACTTATTCACTCGTCGGTTTCTTAATAAAACTAATCTGCCGCAGTGAACAATAGCTACCGGGTCTGTAGCAGCCTAGTCTGGCTGAGCAGTGAGCAAGCGATCTTAAAACGCTTGTAAAAGAGGTTTACGGTTAATTCCTTTTTCATACGTATAATAACAACTCTCCAAGTGCTTAACAAGTCATGTCCAGCCTACTCAACAATGACTCCATGACAAAATACTAGTTAAATCTGTCGTGTTGCATAAATGACATAAAAAAAAAATCATATAGAGACCGGATAGATGGCTGGCTGCCCGTCACACAGTCGACAGCAAGTAAAAAGCTGTGGTAATCACTCTAACCATAAATTATAACAATCAAGGTCTGGTGCGTTATCATCATTTTCCTATTGTTGGTTATGTAATTTCATTCTACAGGAGCATATGTAGAAGGTTTAGGAGGAGATGACCTCGGGAATCGTGTCTGTAATGTGTGTGCTGAGTCGAGCACGATGGTGGGCGATGAAATCACCACATAAGCTAGGTTGGGGTTGGTGCTTCTGGGGAGGGGGAGGGAAAGTATGTAGTAGTGATCATGTTGTGGTAGGCATTGTCTTTAATTATGAATAGGATTACAAGAGCGTTATTCTATTTTTCATCTCCCCCGTGTTGAGTAGTGGTATATGGGAATAATATGTTATATAAGTATCATAAGTACAGCCTATCCGTGCTCTTTGTCGTAAGGTTGTGTATAGTTATAATACGACGAAATTAGGTGCAAGGAAGGATTTGAGTGCAATCTGGTTTCTTAGATGAGGGATTGCGCTCATACTAAGAGTTAGGTTGAATACTTGTTTGTTCGTTTTTGGTGCCAATGGGAGTTACGCTGAAAACAATCAACGTGTGGATGCGTACTGTGTGCTGGCGCTAACTGGGCTTTGTGCTGGAAATGAAAGGCTTTTGGGTGGGTGCTTTCGTACTGACGTCCTAAGAGACTGCTTTGAGCAATCCTTCATGAAAGTAATTTACACTTGAGATAGAACCACTGGGAAGTGCTTCACATTAGTGGGGTTTGACATTACAGGCAGATGTACTTGTGTGCACTGGTAGTTGGCGGACGATAACCCGAACGGAGAATGTGCACAATGTTTGGGTTTGAGCCCCAACAGCCAGGGTTAGCTTAAGGCTGCGTTCTATGAGTGGCTGGGGAGAGGTGGGTTTCTTTTGGGCAAGAGGAGGTTTGCTGAGGTATTTCCTTGAGAAGAGACGTCAGAAAGGGGCAAGTAGCTCCTTGTCGTGCTGTTGTTGCTAATTGTTCCACCTAAGTCCATTTACACCACAAGAGGACAACACCTGTAAGTGGAGCCTGCTCTCAACCTCATAGCATGGATTCTCTGACCAAATCACTTCACTACAATACATACAAACGTAACACAACACATCATGGCCTCGCCTCACCTACAAGCACCCCCCCCCCCCCGATACAGATACCAACGAACCATTTGACATCGACCTATATATCCTCACGAAAAAACAGATACTTGACACCACCCACCCTCCACAAAAATGACAACGACACGAGACAGCTTTGGAACCAGCCTAGTCAGAGGTATTCACAAACACTTCACATAAAAAATCCTCAAAGCTCTGCAACGGAGTCCCTTAGAGAGCAGTTCTTTCTCCATTCCTCTTCAATCTTTTCCTACAACACCTCCGTACATCTCACACACAAACCAATGTGAAAATCAGAAGGGGGAAATGACCTCACAATTGCATCACAGCTCCCTACCACTACACAAGCAAGTAGCACAACACCCAATTGGAATATAATGACTCGCCTAAAAAAGAATAATATCTGAATCCCAACAGAAATCCACTGCCACTCTCTCCTAATCCCTGATAAATATGAATCTAAAATCCTCCCTCCCATAACCTTTCATGGTCAACCACTCAGAGCACTCACTAGCACGATTTTCAAACAGTTCAGCCACTCCGTCCTAAACTACGACTCATCTGTCAGGCCATCGTGCATTTCAAAAGTAAACATGACAAAAACTACAAAGCAAGATCACTTAGAACGATTAATGGCTGCTTAGCAACCATAAACAATGATCATGTACAACATGAAAACAGGATTCTTCAAATACAATCAACACCTAATTCTTTGCAACAAAACAACACCCCTTCCACCCAAACCTCTCAGTAACTACCCAGCAACCCTCATGTAAAAGAAAAAGCTCACACCTGCCTCTCATGACAGCAACTTTCATCCAAAAACACCTTCATCCAACAAACACACACACACATAAAAATACACACTTTAATGAACCCACATAAACACAATAAATAACCGCTCCCCTAACCCAGTCTTAAACTCCAATCCATCAAACCCGTACATATGAACCTTCACTCCCCAGACATGTACGAGTTACACCCTCGTTAATGGTCTGACCACCACCTATCCCTTCAACATTATAAACATCAGTCCACCCTCTAAGAAACCCCATCATGCTCTAGGTATAAATTTCTACAATGAAATCCTCATTTGTCCTGAATTAACCTAACAAAGACAAACTCGGTATCAGCATCTCCTGACCCGAGGTTTCGTCTGGTGGACAGTAAGGGTGCCCCCGGAGAATGGGGTCCCAGCGTCGAACAGCATGGTAAGAAGTGTGTGTGCGTGTGCGTGTGTGTGTGTGTGTGTGTGTGTTTTCAAGAACTCCGATTGCAAGTAGTAACAATGACAGTGAAATGAGGTCAGCTTCGAGGAAGCTGTATCATCGTTAGCAAATAGAGAAGAACACTGAGTTGTCCAAGGCCTTCTCGCAACAAAGGAGCCCACCGTATCCTGCTCTAGTGTAGAGAGCAAGGATACGAAGGTGCAAGACAAATTTTGGTGGTCTGGAAGAATTTTTCATTTTTTTTTCTAATATATATCATTACACAGTCCGATGACTCCTTTTACGGAGCTCCTGCATCTTCAAGGCTGCACTACATTCAATAGCAGGGACTGAGAGGTAATTCGAAGAATTTGTTCACCTTTTGTCCATCGACAATGATGCACCGTTGCCCTCGCCAAAGGCTACTTTTTAATGGCGGTGTAATCTCGAGCTGGCAGTATCTGGTAACTCCTACCACGTATTATACACGCACATTGATAGATGGACAGACAGGTATATTCATACATATTCGCCATTTCCCGCGATAGCGAAGAAGCGTCAACAAAGGACTGAGCCTTAAAGGAAAAAAAATCTTCACTTGGCCCACTTCTCTGTTCTTCCTTTTGGAAAAGTAAAAAGTGGAGGTGAGGATTTCCAGCCCCCCCGCTCCCTCCCCTTTTAGTCGCCTTTTACGACACGCAGGGAATACGTGGGCAGTATTCTTTCTCCCCTATCCCCAGGGATAAAATGACAGCCAGAGAATGGATAGGAGCAAATGTGGCCTTTCTTCGCCATCTCACTGACACAAAAAAGGGTGATAATGAAATATATATATATATATATATATATATATATGGTCATTGGCCTCACTAATATAAGAGCTTCAATAGGATAAAATATAAATTCTCTAGATAATGAAAATAAATACCGTCATCATTTCATCATAACTGATTTTCACAAAACTATGCGGGTGAAAAATAATATAAATGAAATCATAGTTCTAACCTTTGTCTACTAAAGTACGTGGGCAGTTCCAAGTACATAAAGGTCAACTCACATCTGACATTTATATTACTACTGTTTTCTATATTCTTACTAACAATTAAACTGGCTTACTGTGATAAAAACAGTTTGCCCAGATAACAGTAATGTGCATAAAACTTATACATCTTAACCTAAGGATGCGTGTAAACCTGTAAACTATAAACTAATTTAGTGTATAAACAAATACAACTTATTCTAATCGTGTCCATAAACTTACAAAACTTAACCTAATGATATGAATATAAGAGCCTAAAGTGTGTGCAATCCTGCACAACATTATCTAAAAACGATGTATAACCTACACATGTGTATATACACCTATCGACCTTAATCTTCAAAACTTAATCTAACCTACCCGAGCCTAGCTTTAACAAACATAAATACCCCGTAGGGACATCACCCACCACATCCTTCGATGTTCCCCAAAAACACATACATTTCTGGTTACGACCCACGCCAACGGCCGTGGCTTACTCCACGAAGTGAGAGAGGTGCCACCCACTCACCCACCCACCCAAAGCCAAAGGACATGACAATGTAGGCTGGCTGTCAAGCGTGTCTCACCGCATGATGCAAGAGACCATCTACCACCCCCCGATCCTCACCATCACAACTAAAAAGGACTGACTGACCTCACATCACCACCCCCATGATTCAAACCACTCACCCACATGACTCATTACGCCATGACTCAATTGAGCCATTCATCCCTTACACTAACATGACTCGAGTCATTCAGAGTGCACGACTGACTCACTTACACCACCAACCATGATTTACGCTACGCTATGCGACCATCGCGACTCGCCAAACTACCATGAATGACTCAAGCGATCAAGTCTACCGTGATTCACGACAGGCCATATCTCCACTCAACACGACTCTCTACAATCACCATGAGTAACCACTCCCTCACAATTCATGGCTCGTGCCATCCATCATGCATCAAGACTCACTATCAGCTTGACTTATGTCATCAATCTATAACAATTCATGAAGACTGACTAAGATGACTCGAAGGTACAATTACCGTTTTTTGGCATCCAGCGAATTTCTGTCGTTAGGTTTGATTAAAATTGTTCCTGTGATTTCCCCCGCCCAATACCCTAGTTCTCAGTGGAGATGCCCCATTATCGTTGGATAAAGACGGGAAGGATCTCATAAGATGGTGATTTGCGGTACACGTGGTCAGAATTGCGCAAAACACATCAAAAACAAACCTTGATAACATAATTTCAACTTTGAAAACAGGTGAATGTCCGAGAGGTTTAATTTTACCGACTCAAAAAAAATCAATGACTCAAGCCATCCCGACATTCATCAAGTCTCGCCAACACGAGCGTGACTTAGGCTAACACCAAGGCGTCCCTGGGTCAACCCCACCACGACTCTCTCTCTAGGCGGCAACAATAAATCAACAGAAACCCCCAACTCCCCAAGACCTTGCCACCACACCGCTTCACCAGCGTGACTCACTCACCAAAGAACGATGCCCTACTTACTTGACAGCACCCAAAACCAACAGACCACTTCATAATAGGAGCAGTAGTCCTATTATACACCTAATCTGCCCAGCACATTTCAGGAGAGAGTGTGGGGAGAATGTGGGTGTTCCATACTCGTCTTACATGAAGACTGATCGCTAATTAACCCAACCTACCCTCAGAACTCTAGCATGACCACTGAATAACCTAACCATTACCCCCACAACACCAGCAGGACAAATGACCAGCCCACCACGCCTCGGATCACCAGCATGACGAGTGACCAAACCTCACCGCAGACCGCACCAGCCCGCATACCACCCTACTATGACGCCCGGAGGGATTGTATGGCGTTCCTCAGCTGCTTCTGCTGCAGCTAGTACATGGCAGCCAGTTGCTCCACTACCCATCATCATACATACCTTCGTTCTCTACTACACTGACTAAATCTACATGTTGGGGATCCGACCTAACGCCAGTAAAATGAAAGAAGTAAGACGAGATAACTATTCATAAGTTTCCCCCATAAAATAACTACAGCTTTCGGGGAATATTCAAGTTCAACTCTGTTGCTTTCTTACTAAATTCTGCCCATCCCTAAATATTCAAATTCTGAGATTCTCTTGATGATGCTGGGATTACCGAACAATATCGAAATAGATCTTTTAAAGTCTCGTAACCTGCAATGTGTATCCCATTTTCGATTCGTTATTAAAAATGATAGCTGTGGCTAAACTTCAACTGAGTGCATCACATCCATAGGCGACCTCTATACCTACATATTCTACAACTCCAGTACAAGTTAAAAGAAGAATACGGGATGAACACCGGCAGGATAAACTTTAAACGAGCGCGAAAATGTCAACGAATGAACGCCCACGGCTGAAAGCCAAACCCCAATCCAGATCACACTAACTTTCTCAGTTTTCCTTACCTGGATAAACTGGATGGTGATGGCTGATTTACCCACACCTCCGCCTCCAACAACTACAATCTTGTAGTTCTGTGACATAGGACTCTGGTCTTTGCTCGTTTTTTTCCTCATGCTTGGAAGAATAGACCTCTGGAGCACAACACAAACACACCCGACCGCGAGATCACTGCTTACTACACTGACGCTCCCGCTGAAAAGTTACAGTCTTTTAAAAAAAAAACTTCAATCTCAATAATTATATCTATTCTTTGTACTTGAGCATTTTAAATTTTCATCTTAGATACTTAATAAAGAAAAGACTGTTCTGATATACTAAAGAAGCTTGAGCGTCGATATAATTTGCTCCGTCAAATTAAACATTATTGGAACAGTGGGGAGTAGCGTCTGCATCCCATACTCGGTAGCTGGTCGCGTACAATTACAGATGTCACTTACTGCTCTTTAAACCATTCAACAAGAACCAACCATAGTTCATATTCAAGCCTTCTCTTTGAGTTTTCTGATATACTCGAATACTTTGAGATAAACAATACACAGCTGTGATATACATGTACAGTCGAAAGTTTGTCAGAAAAAAATAATTGTTTAAACGGAAATAATAATAGTAAACAACCCACCGTAGCCAATGTGTAAGTGTGTGTGTGTGTGTGTGTCTTCGAAGTCTTATGTAAGTTGTGGCAATTATTAACAATCCTGAATTCAGTTAGACTAAGCCATGTGTTGAGGGATACGTTCATACCTATCATCATTCTCTTTATCACATGTTATTACAAGCGACTACCCCAGGCTGGATGGCTTTTCGAAAGCCATGATTACTTGTGATGCACGCCAAATGATTGCCTGTCATGTATGTTCAAGAAAATAAGCTGCAAAGGCTTATACACGAAGGCATTTAAAGACTTGGTACATAACCGCCAATTAACTGCAATGCGGAAATTATATCAAAGTGATTATCATACATACTCATGGAATTGTACATGAACGAAAAATCATATTAACAATATATATATATATATATATATATATATATATATATATATATATATTAGACTTTCATCATGTTCTTTATTGCTTGGTAGTTAATCTATAAGTTGATAAAGGATATGTATATTTTATGTAGGTCAGGCAATAACTTTTTTGTTCCACTTTGGAATAATTATTTTCTTAAGTATTTTGCGTAAGAAGGTGGTATGGCAGCAGATATGAAAATGCTTCTAAAGTAAGTAGGACTTTTGTAAGTGTGGAAGGCTGTAGAGGGCTGAGGATCTGGGGCTGGGATACTGCATTGTACCTACTTAATCCACCCAGTTAAATTGGCGATACTGTACGTTCCTAATCCACCCATTTGAATTGGCGATTGGATAATAACGAGGAAGATGACAGAGATAGAATTAGCTTTATAGATTATCTATACGTTTATTCATTTAGATACATATTATAATCGGTTGCTTCACCAAATGATAATATATTTACCATTTTCTGTTCCCAGGGGAGCATTAATTTTGTTTTATTTACATGTGCTTCTGGGATTCCTAGAACTATTATTTTTTTCAGTCTAGACCACATATTTAGTTAATTCACCTTCTCAATACATACATACCTACTATATATGATGTCCACGTGCAGTATCTACGCCATAGCAATGGACACATCCTCACATTCACTGTAGACTCGTCATTGTTTGGTATAGTCTACCCTAGGAAGACACCCTACTTGCTCTTTACTTCTAATGTAATTTCTCTCTCTCTCTCTCTCTCTCTCTCTCTCTCTCTCTCTCTGATTCTTAAAAATTCTTCCGTTCAATTCTTTCTTCTTACACTCCAATTTGTCGCTTGAGGCAAATATCCTTTACCTCTATTTTCTACATAATCAATCGCATTTATTCTTTTTTTCGTTGCACTAAATCACTTATTCTCAAGCTTGGTTGATCCTTAACCAAAGTCAACCATACGACAGATCCTCAGTGTTCTACCATGACAGTGTCCACATGAGTGAAACTTTGGGAGAACATTTGATGGCGTTTCCTCAAACACAGACAGAAGTAGTTTCTGTCAGTGAGGCTCTACAAGAACAAATAACAGTTGAACTTTAATATTTACGTTGACCTGACAAAATCATAAGGGAGGGAACGCTTTAGATGAAGATGGGTTGACCAAAGACGTTAGATGTTGTGTTGAAGGAATTAATGGGGAAGGGGG
>JAUUDZ010454856.1:0-12463 GCA_032361705.1 Panulirus versicolor
TATATATATAGTGAGCGGGAACAGTATATGCGGAAGAGGTTACCGATACTTGGCTCAAGAGGTCGTGGCTGTTGCCACACGCACCCTCACACACACATTTTTCCCCTCCTGCTTTTTGTTTTCTTCTTTTCTATTCCGTTTTCCCTTCTTTTGGCTTCGCACGCACGTGTGTTTGTGTGTATATGTGTTTAGCACGTATGATTCTTTACTAGATGGTGTGTATGGTATTGAAATGAGGGGGAGGGGACGGGTAGGGAGCAGAGTTGGCCTAGTCAACCATCCATGAGATGAATCATTGCGTGTGATAGAAGGAACCCTGCCTGATTCTCATATCCTCACCTGCTGTATCGATGACGTTATCCAAGTTTTTTCATTAATATGCTGATCTGGTTATTAGAACGATATTTAACTTTTTATAATTGAAGTACTTCAAAATTACTGTTAACAATATTTTCTTTCTTTGCAGGTTTGTAAATTAGATGGAAGCCATAGTTGTTGCACAGGTGTTGTCCGCAGGTTAAATTACCTGCGGACAACAGGGAGATTGGAATTGCGGGATTTAAGAAAGGAAATAAATGATTGGACAAGCAGTGTATTGAATCACGTTTGTTTATGTTGTAGTTACCCTTCAGTTATCTCTTCTCATGATTTTGGTCTGTCTTCTCGCAGTAGTTACTGTCGTGATTGTGTCGTTAGGGTCGTGCTGTGGCTGCAGGTATTGGTCAACGAGGCTTTGTTTGGTGGAGTGAGTGCTACACCCCAGGATGGGGTCAAGGGGTTGTAGTAAGGTGCCGGGGACGGTTTGATGCTCCGGCCCAACACCAGACACTCCCGCACACCCACATCCAATCTTCAGCCCTCGCACCTCCTGACACTATGTGTTAGTCAGGAATACGTACGTCATGCATACGTATATATGAGGGGAGGTACTGGTGTGTGCCATCCACCATGCAGGTATCGACTACATTGACACAATAAGATATCTGAAGTACTGTAGTAAACTCGAACTCAGAAATTGTGATAAGTAGAATTGTAGACCCTAAGAATACATAATAGACATATGAAAAATCCTGGAATGCCAAGCTCCGAACCGGGATACAAAGTTAATTTGTTGGAAAGACACCAGATAGAATAAGTAAATTGAATACATAGGAAAACAGATATGCTGTAGCTATCATTAAGGAAGGTAGCATAAATACTAGGAAAGCACAACTCTTCAGGCCATAACCGGTAAGTATTAGGGACATCATGGGAAGACTGGACGTAGAAGGAAAATGGACAGCTTTTTTCAAGGTGTATCGAAAGAGGCAGATGGCATATCATGCTATAGATGCATAAATAGATGTAACACGAACCAGCCCCAAATTGTGGCTGCGGTTGTGAAGGTGTTTGACTTAGGTAGAGTAATACATGGTCATCCCGTTATGCGATTTGATTGACTGGTT
This sequence comes from Panulirus versicolor, assembly GCA_032361705.1. Classification (NCBI taxonomy): domain Eukaryota; kingdom Metazoa; phylum Arthropoda; class Malacostraca; order Decapoda; family Palinuridae; genus Panulirus; species Panulirus versicolor. The sequence goes on from JAUUDZ010454856.1 coordinate 1,446, forward strand.
GTTAATAATACCCATTGGAAGTTTGGGGGGGGGGGGGTGGCTGAAGTAGATGGCGCCGACAGTTCTTGAGGGCGAGGCTAAGTAGGGCAGGTGGCGACCTGCTTGTTTGCATGCTTGCCTTACCTCGGCCAGAGATACTGTGTTGCAATGGAAGCCAGGTTGCAGGTGGGTATAGGAGCAGTGGGTGGTTGTCGTGATGGGTAGGGCTGGGTGTACATGGGAAAGACCGATTACTTTAACCTGATGGTCCGTGGGGAGGTTACCAGTGTGTGTTAGAGAAAGGATCATGTGGCTTGAGGAGCGGTAGGTTAGTTGGACGGAGGAGCGGCTGGTTGGGATGACACGAGGGAATGTGGCTCATGTGAGATGGGATGGGTTGATAGGTGGAGCAGCAGCGAGTTGATGGGAAGGAGGGCTGGTTGTTGGGGGTCTCTGTCTGGCACTCCCTATGATACATCTTCACCACGAGAGCACACCAGAAGTGATAGCATTAGGTTCATTGTTAATAGGGCTACCCCTCCACCCGTTTGTTGCATGTTTGTTATTTTCCTCTACCTCGAGCGGTTGTGAAGCCTAAGCTGTTGCTGGCCATTGCTACTACTGGCTTCAGACTCTTTGTTTCCTGTTGTCTGGCCAGTTACCCGAGGAGAGCTATAACGAAGGTTTTGGGTGTTTATCAGTGTTCTTTAAATACGATATACATAGTAAATAGTTAGTAGGGGTCAGCTTTGTTAGTTGTAACCTGGATGACTGATTAGGTTAAATGTTGTGTTTAAATCTCTTGTCATCGTTATATGTACAAGGCTTCTTGTGTCCAGTTTTCAGGTTAGTAGGAGTTTTCACGGTTGAGCTACAGAACACAATCTTTCTGGGTCATGCATTGAGGTAATGATGGTAAAAGAGGTGGTGCACGAGTTTCACAGGGTCACCGGGCCACTACAGTCGATTGCAGTTTGGGGTATGATAAATCACCTGTTTCTATGACTGGATCTTCACAAGCATTCCCAATACTCACAGCTTTTCCATATCCTTTTATGACTTAATAAGATCGTCACTAAACACAAACATACTTGGTAATACCATAATTTCTAATCCATCTTTAAAGCCCGACACTACAGTATACCTCAGTGAATATTCTGAACAGTTATGCTACTTTTGCTTGAAGTGTCACTAGCGAATGTATGTGACGTCACTACCGTGGCAAGGCGTTGCTTATGTTGAGTATTAGCCAGACTCTCAGAGAAGGTCACGACAGTTGCAGGGTTCATTGTCTTGGCTTACCATAACGAGACATGGTGTGAAAATTATAAAGTAGTTAAATGTTGTTCTGTATTACTGTAGTATGGGGTCAGGCTGGTGACTGTGTGTGAGGCTCCAGTAGGCTACAGTGGCAAGTAATGAGCAGTGGACAGGTGGTGGATATTGCCCTTGCACCTGACGTCCGGCTATAGATTACATTCGAACGTTAAGATAATCGTCACACGGGAGGCCAGTGTTGAATTTGTTACTTCCCCGTGAGGCCTTTACGGGCGTCCGATGCGAACACTGCGAGGTCATCCTGCTTGATCTACTTCCATTATCCGCACAGACAAAGCTCTTTGTCTGTGGTAACGTAGCAGTAGCATGTTCCAATGAGCCTAGCAGACAAGGCTCCTTGTTCCTTGATCCCATAGTAGTAGCACGTCGGGAGGCTCCTTGTTTCGTGATGCCGTAGCATTAGCATGCTGTAAGGAGGCTGTCCCGGCCAGTGAGAGGCCTGGGCACAGCTGCTCCTGAGGCGGGCAGGAATGATCTTAGGATCAGAAGTAATCCTAGTCTAGGTGGCCGACCAGTGTCTTATGAACATCTTTAACGATCCATTATACAGTGTGGTAGTGGCTGTTGAGGACGTTATGGCTGGGTGTTTCATCAGGAGATCCCTCGCTCAACGATATGTTGCTATTGACATAACCCGCTGTCGCGCATAACCTTCGACAAGCTGTTCCCCTTCTCCAGCGAGAGGGGACGAGGCACTGGTATTTATCGAGGGATTACAGCCATGGTTGATGTCCAGGATAGGGACAAGCGTGGTGAGTGTCGTGGTGGCAAGTATCCCAGGAGTCTTACTGGTGTAAGGTGGGATGTCTTTTGCAGTATACTGTATGTGGGTCTTGGTGGTAGTGACGAGTAGCGGTGCCACAGAGAGGTGGTGTTAAGCCATTCGATAGTGAGGTGGTAGTGGTAGGTACACATAAGTAAGAGGGATATATCTTGGCAGTTTTGTGTGTTATGTAAATATTGTTAGTAGTGGTCTGGTAGTATGTATGTGTGGCTGTAGTAGTAGTAATGGGTGATGCGTAGCAGCAATAGGTTTGGTGGCTGTAGTAGTAGTAATGGGTGATGCGTGGCAGCAATAGGTTTGGTGGTAGTACTAGTAGAAATGGGTAATACGTAGTGCATTAAGTTTCGTTGTAGTGGTATTGATAATGGGTAATGCGTAGTAGATGTAGTGTAGGTGGTTACTGGTATGCAGGTGACACCCGTTTTTAATATGTAAGACAGGTGATGTGTGTGTGTGTGGGGGGGGGGGTCTAGCCATACAAAGCCGATAGATCACCATGTTCCATTGAACAAGAAGACGCGTGGCATGTCTCCCCAGCTTGCAAGTGTGAGAGGCAGCACATAGCTTGTCTCCTTAGCTGGCATGTGGTACAGCCCCAGGTCAATAAGTGTGGGAAGAGGCATGTGATACATCCCCTTGGCCAGCACGTGCGAGTGGGGAAGAGTCAATTGGCATGTCACCCAGTCTAACACATTTGGAATGGGGCATGTGGTACGTTTCCCTGGCCGGCATGTGTGACCAGCATGTGTGGGAGGAGACACATACCATGTCTCCTGGCCAGCATATGTGGGAGAAGGCAAGTGGCACGTCCCACTGCTGGCATCCTGGAACACACATGGCATGTCTAATAGCTGATAAGTATGGAAGGAGGCACGTGTCATGTATCTCGGCCAGCACGTGTGGGATGAAGCATGTGGCACCTCCACCAGCTTACAGGTGTGGGGGGATGCATGTGGCATGTCCCCCAGCCAGGACGTTTGGGAGGAGGCACGTGGAGGTGCTCCAAGGCCTCCATGGAGTGGAGTTTTATGTAGTGCTTGGTGTTGATATGGAGGGTGGATAGGAGGCAGGTAAGTGGCATCTGCCACGGTTGCTGTTAGGTCCAGCAGTGGACCAACTGAGGGGTTCCCGGAAAGTTTTTATCACTGTGTGAATGTACTAGGCATGGGCAGGAGGATGGCGAAGACTCACGTAAGACATAGGTCTTTGTTAAGGGTCTGCATTACAGTTGTTCATGCCCCTCCAGTTTTATGATCACATCCGGCAGGAATGCCAGGTGGGAGCAGAGGCGGGGATCACATGAACTCCAGCAGCCATGGAATTCCAACAGGGCATTAAGGGAGAGGAGAACTCCTACTACAGAGCCAGTTATGGAAAATCTCGCCCACTGTAAAGTCCTCCCAGCACAAGTATATTACTTGTACGTACTGAGAGGACATTATGGTTGTCGGAACTTGGGACACTACATTCGTCTACCTTACTGCCTTGTTGAAATTCCTAATAATTATGATCAAGACAATCCAGTTATATTTTAGGGATGAATTTACTGTTAAATGAAGGACAGGTGTGAGGAGTCAAGCCTCCACCAACTACCACACTCCTGGCTGATGGTATTAAGATAGCTAGATTTCACTTGTCCTTTGTATATGACTGTGTGCATATTTTGGTGCTTGAATATAGATTGTTGTCCCCCATGATGTATGCTCTGGCTGGGATACAACACCTTGCAAGGTAATGACTGGGGTAAGGAAGTGTAATGCTCATTGTTGGAATATATCACATTATGACTATATGCTTTTCTTACTGTGAACTATCTGCCTTGCCCATCCATAATGTGCTTTTTATTTGGTTTGGTGCCACTTGATAGTAATGCCTGGCTTGCTTTCCTGGAGAGGGAGAGATGAGGGGGCAATAGAAAAGCTGGGGGCTATTGGGTAGACACAGGAGAGAATAGGAGGAAGGGAAAGGATAGTTAAGGAGGTGGGTGGGGATGGACCAAGTCAGCATCACACATGTACAAGAACAGAAGGGCCAAGAAATTGGATGAGTGGGTGGAGGACCAGAGTGTCTACCTCTCCTCAAGTCCTTTGCATTCATTTCACCTACCTTAGAATTCCTGCAGATTATGCTGCATCATTCATTTCTTTTTAGATAACTTGTGTATTCTCATTATTTATTGTTTGACATGCAGAAGTGAATTTAACCTGCATTATTACTGTATCAATGCAGATGGGTTTCATTAGGTAATCTTGTTTATGTTATGTCTATATTGCCCACTGCCAAATGGTGAAGGATGATAGTATTGGCATTCAGATTTTCCTGTTTTTGCTCCCATACATACAACAGAGCAAGAGCTTTGCTCTGTACTTGAGTTGATCCACAATATTTCATTGTGTGTGTGTCTGTGTTGAATAGTTATATTGTACATTAACTTCCAACAACTTCCGAACCTAGGATATCTTTTGGTCATTCACATCAACAAGCATCTTTCAGCTGCATTTAAGGTTCACAGTATCCAGGATTTTGATATCGTGTTTGCTGCAAGTGGTTGCATGTTGTTACCTTCCTTAGAATGATGTTGCCTGGGCAAGATATAATCAGTATATAAGAATTTGTCCTTTATCTTGTATTGATGAGACTTTTCCACAAGATATCACTATATATGAATTTACTAATTCATATTTTTCTCGGATGTTACCATTAGGATGTCATTATTTATAAATTTACAAACTTATAATCTCAGATGTTACCATTTTTCTGATAATGTCTGCTTGGATGGGCCATTTTAAGCAGCAGTTAGGTTTGGTTGGTTTAATAATTTTGTCCATACCTTCATATTGATAACTATAATTTTACTAATTACTTTTTCCAGTCTTAGTCATGATTACTTCCAAGCCACCTTATATCATGTAATTTACCACTTCATTTACTGTATGTCATGGCATATCTAACATACTTGAAGATGTTTTAATATCTTATGCTTTGACAGTTTGCAGAGTTGCCTGTTAGTAGCTTGTTTCTGTACTAGTTATAATTTGCTATTCCAGTGATAAACATTCTATGAGTAAAGTATGTCATTAATTTCCCTAGTTCTTCTTTGTATCGTATTTGTGCATATTTCAGGGGTCTGCTAGAGAGAGGGAGCACTCCAGTGATGAGGAGAACACGAAGCCTTCCACCTGTGCTAGTGGGGAGTCCGCTGCAACAGTTACTGCTGGAGGTGACAAGGCTCAGGGTAATCTTCCCACTTGTATCACCAACTTTGGCAGCCAGGACCTACCAGCTAACATCAGGAGCACCCTGAAGACTCTGTCATCTGAGAACAAGCTGCTGAGGGAGCGGCTTCTGCAGCTAGGGGTGTCACTAGACTCCTCCCCACTCTCAGACCAAGAAAAGGAACTCATCCTTAACCAAGTCTGCTCCACTTCACAGGTTAGTTTATTACCTACCATGTATTACTGTCCAGCAGGTTGCTCTAATGGTCTCCATTTGTCTTGATTTAATTAAAAAGTGAAAGACAAAGCAAGCTTGGAACAGTATGAAATGTTCAGATTAGATAAAATGAAATAGAAAAAAGGAGTTGTAGCATCATATGTCCATAATAGGTTTGAAGGAAAACAGAAAACAGAATGCATTACAGTAAATGTGAACTAATTGTAGTGATGATTCCAGCCTTAAACATAAGTTTGGTGTTGTGCATACCACCAAAAACAAGACTAGATGACTTCAGAATAATTTAAGCAAAGACCCACAGACCTTTCCATGATTTGCCTTGGACCTTTTACATACCCTGGTGCAATCCATTGACATCACTCCAGTATACCACATCATTCCAATTCACTCTATCCCATGCCCCATGTATACCTTTAACCCTCCTGCATGTTCAGGCCCCAACTGGTCATATTCTTTTTCACTTCAAACCACCTCACACCATATATTGTCCTTAAACATTTTTTTTCTAACATCTGATACTAGCCCAGCTGTTTTAGCAAAATGATGTCATTCTCTCTCTCTCTCTCTCTCTCTCTCTCTCTCTCTCTCTCTCTCTCTCTCTCTCCATTTAGAATTGCTCTGAAGGAGTAAACACATTGTATTCTGGTGGAAATATCTGCATACTGGATATGGCTGAACACCTAAGATAAGATTGTACAGAAGGTGATCTTATCAACTCATAAATGGTGATCTTATCAGCTCAAACAATGATCTGGGTGGAGTAGTGTACCTCTGTTTCTAGAAGGTAGTGGTAGGGTTCATTTCATACTCCCTTGAAAGGAATCACCTCCTATTGATAGCGTTTGAAGCTGGAACTTAGTGTTATACAGTGATGAATTGACTAACATTTTGGATCAAACCACTGATTGTATGATGGTGGCCCTAGAGACTGGTTCAGTCATTCTGAAATTCAACAGAATTTGAATCGGCAATAAATTGAAGGATGGTAATGACATGAAGGAAGTCAGCGTTTCAATTGCCTCAAATGTCAATTTATCGCACCATCTCTCTAAAGAAAATTTTCGTAAAATGATATCTGGAGCAAAGAAGAATTTACACATTGTTCAGCTGCCATCATTTCACAGTCACATTGTATTGAATGTAAATAGAATATGAATCTGCTGTTTTTGATATGACATTGTATTGAATGTAAATAGAATATGAATCTGCTGTTTTTGATATGTTTACAATTTTATATTGCCTTGAAAAGTAGTTCTGTCCACCCTCAAGAATTCTTTTTAGGATCTGTTCCCTTTGTACTAAACAAAAGACTTTTAACAAGCATAAAAAGGAAATGAAGTGCAATGCTTGATTTATAGTTTTTGGTTGGGTTTGAGAAAGAATGTTCAGAATTTCATGCAAATGATAAAAGAATTAGCATGTGGCATGTTCAGACCCCAAGCACTCAAAAACTTAATCAGTCCATCCTTCCATCTTTAGTTTTGTCTCTTCTCCTTGTTCTCTTCACTCCTTACACATACATATCCTCTTTGTCATTCTCACTCCACTCTTTCTCTCTGTATGTCTAAGCTATTTCAACACATGCTGTTTGGCTCTTCCAACCATACTCTTCTTGATACCATGGCTTACTCTTACCCTGTCATCACTTACTCAGTCAACCCTCATCACACCATATATTGTCCTTGTACATTTCATTTGCGGCACATCCGCCTTCTTCCATACGTTCTCCTCTGGCCCATGTTCTGCATCCATACAACATTTTTGGGACTACTATACCTTGAAACATCTCTATTTTTGCCCTCCTACATAGTGACATCTTTTCACACTATTCCTTGATGCTTCCAGACCCTTCACCTTCTCATCCACCCTGTGTCTTGTCTCCACTTTCATGGTTCCATTCACTATAATATCCACTCTCATCTATCTAAAACACACCACTTCCTACAGGTTTTCTTCCAAAACCACACCCCAACTTACTTGCCTCTTTGCACTGGTAAATCTAATAACCTATCTTTTACTCTCAACTTTCAGCAGTTTTTCACTCGAACCTGACCACTCATTGCCATGTCAACAGCAAACAACACCCAACTCACTTCCCAGGCCCCCTTCACCCACTACAGATTGCATACTTACCCCTCTTTCCAAGACATTTGCATTTACCTCCCTCTCAATCCCAAGTGCACACAAATTAGGTATCCTTGGTGCCATTGTTCACCCCCACTGTAGACCCACTTGCACGTAGAACCAGTTACCTTCCTTTCTTTCTACTCACACACACAACCTACTTTCTTTATTAAAACTCCTCTGCTTCAAATAGCTTTCAGGCACACTATATCTCCTAAAACCTTCCTCAAGGCATCTCTATCAACTTTATTATATGCTTTCTCCAGATACATAAATGCCTCATAGAACACGTTACACATCCTCTACCCCTTCTGAAACCACCTTCCCCAATCTGAGGCTCTGTACACGCCGTTGCCCTGTCAATCACTACTCTTCCATTCAATTTAACAGGTACACTCAACAAACTTGTACCTCTACAATTTGAACACTTGCCTTTGTACAGTGGCACTATACATTTATTCCTTCTGTCCTTAGAAGTGGATGAAGGCAAGCAAGTATGAATATGTACATGTGTATATATGTGTATGTATGTATGTATATATAGATGTATATGTACATGTATGTGCATATATGTTTATATGTGTGTATGTGAGTGGATAGGTCTTTCTTCGTCTTTTCCTAGCGCTACCTCGCTAATGTGGGAAACTTGAGCCTTAGAGGGAAAAATCCTCACTTTGCCCCCTTCTCTGTTCCTTTTCTTAGGAAAAGTAAAATAGGAGGGGAGGATTTCTTCACCGTCACTTCCACAAGGTAATGGTTAGACATCCCACTAGCTGCCCCTCTCAGTGCACTCATTCCCAGAAGTCTCTCTTTTGCATGCTTATTAAAGGGTTGGGTTTGAGAGGAGGAGCACCTGTGTCTTGGCAAAATAGAATGGAAGAGTACTAGAGGGATAGAAATGGGGGAAAAATGTGAGGGAGTATGTTAGGACGTGGATAAGTGGAAACTCTTTTGCCATGGCGACCCCCTTGATGAGAGTTTGCAAGAGATGCATAAGGTATTTGAAAGTTGGGAGGTGGGCAGATTATAAAGGATAGTGAGTGGAGGAATAAAGAAGTAGTTTTGTTAGTGAAAGAGAAAAGAGAGGAGTTTGGGCGGTACTTAAGCGAAGAGTTCAAATGAATAGGTGATGTATAAGAGAAAGCGGCAGGAGGTCAAGAGGAAGGTGCAGGGGCTACAGAAGTCTTAATGAGACTTAGACAAGTGAGTGAGGTTAATATGTGCGAAGGACAAGAGAACGAATGGGAACATCAGTGAAGGGCATATGGGGAAGTGATAATAGGTATTGATGAAGTGGGTAAGTATTTTGAAGGACTGTTAAATGTGTTTGCTGATAGAGTGGCAGACGTAGGGTGTTTGTGTTGGGGTGGTAAAGAGTCATAGAGAGAAGAGGTGGTTTAAGCCTTGCTTAAGATGAGATGATGCAAAGCAGGGAGTAGATGGTATTGCTGTTGAATTTATTAAGAAAGGGGATGATTTTCTGACTGGTTGATAAGTATTTCATTGTATATATGGATCATGGTGAGGTGCCTGAGGATTGGCGAAATGGATGTATAGTGCCATCATATAAAGGCAAGGAAGATAAAGGTGAGTGTTCAAACTACGGAGGTATATGTTTGTTGAGTATACTTGGTAAGTTGTATGGTAGGGTATTGATTGAGGGGGTGAGGCATGCACAGAGCACCAGATTTGGGAGGAGCAGTGTGGTTTCAGAAGTGGTACAGGATGTGTGGATCAGGTGTTTACTTTAAGGAATGTGTGTGAGAAATACTTAGAAAAACATGTATTTGTATGTGGCATATATGGATTTGGAGAAGGAATATTATTGTGTTGATAGAGATGCTATGTGGAAGGTCTTAAGAATATACGGCGTTGGAGGAAAGCTTACAGAAGCAGTGAGAATTTTTTTCAAGGGTGTAAGGCTTGGTTATGAGTAGGAAAAGAGGTAAGTTAATGGTTCTAAGTGGAGGTTGGTCTACGGTAGGAGTGTGTGATTTTGTATGGTTGTTCAGTTTGCTCATGGATAGGGTTGTGAGGGTGGTAAGTGTGAGACTTTTGAAGAGAGGGGTGAATATGTAGTACAGTATGTGTGAGATGAAAGGGCTTGGGAAGTGAGTTAATGGTTTGCTGTTGGTTGATACAGCAGTGTTGGCTGATTCAAGTGAGAAACTGCTGAATTTGGAAGTGTGTGTGAAAGAAGGTTGAGAGTGAATGTGAATAAAAGGAAGGTTATTGGGTTTAGCAGGGTTAAGAGACTGGTGTAATGCAATGAAACCACAGCTTCCTATCCACAACCAGGCCCCACAGAACTTTAAAATGTTTTACCATGGATGCTTCACATACTCTGGTTCAGTCCACTGACAGCACGTCAACCTCATTATATCATATCGATCCACTTCACTCAATCTGTGCATGTCTTTCTCCCTCCTGTATGTTCAGGCCCTGTTTGCTTATAATCTTTTCACTCCAACCTTCACCTCCAATCTGACCTCCCCGTTCTCCTTGTTCCCTGCACTTCTGACACACATAGCTTCTTTGTCAACCTTTCTTCACTCTTTCTCTCCATGTATCCAAACCATTTCAGCACACATTCTGCTCTCTCAACCACACCCTTTTTGTTACCACACATCTCTCTTACCTTTTCATTACCTATTTTCATTACTTGATATTAAAGTTTTTTATTATTATTATTATTATTATTATTATTATTATCATGATATCATCATTATTCAGAATGGAGGTGAAGGCCCATCTTCCTGTGGAGATCGGGGAGAATGGGACAACAAGTCAACATCCAGCATATCAGAGATATCAGTGGCATGCCTTCAGGATCGCATCCAGCAGTTGGAGGAAACCCATTATTGGTGAGCCCCTCCTTGAATTATTTGAATATGAATGATCTTTACAGATTTTTATTGTTGATTAGGAAAGGTACTAATTTTCACCATGTCTAGTAAGGAAAAACTTGGACCTTAATTCATTCCAAATTCTGTTTCAGTAAAATGGCTAGATCCATACCCATGCTGATTCTACCTTTAGATTTCAGTAGTGTAGTTGTTAGTGTTCCAGGGTCAAACTGATGGGTTTGAATTTTGTTAGTGGCTGTCGGTCCACAGTCAACCCAGTTGTTTATCCATCCATTGGGGTTGGTTGATAAAATGGGCATCTGGCTCATGCTAGCATATATATTTATTTTTATTTATTTTGCTTTGTCGCTGTCTCCCGCGTTAGCGATGTAGCGCAAGGAAACAGACAAAAGAATTGCCCAACCCACCCATATACACATGTATATACATACACGTCCACACCCGCAAATATACATACCTATACATCTCAATGT
>JAUUDZ010454867.1:0-12463 GCA_032361705.1 Panulirus versicolor
ATACTAATGGTAATCACGCGCTTAAAGCCAGGTTATTTCCCAGAGGAAGCGACATACCCCAACATTCCTCTAGAAAGCTACATTTAGGAGAGTTGTAAAAAATGCAGACTATTTACTAGTCAGTTTCAAAACGGTCTCCAAGCACTCCGATTCAAAGTTAACAAAATGTTCGCTTCATACTGTCTGTTCCACTCAAGAGAATGCATCAGGAGCTTGGTTATCCAGCTTCAGGAGACAATTAGAGAACTTCCCACAATGTGCATGTGAAAGAGAGTGTGTCAGCCACAGTTTTACTTATGTTAAAAGGTAGAGGGAAAATTGGGAAATATCTTTACAACTTTGAATTTTTCCAGTTGAATTTACAGTATCATTACTGAGCATTAGGGAGGAACGAGAGTCAACTAGAATATCAAAGATACTAAAGAAATTTGTTTGAATTGTCTTGGAGGATTTTCCTCTGTAATTTTGTGATGTGAATATAGTAATTTTCTCTAATAGATAGAAACCAGTCAAATAGAGGACAAAACAAAAAAAAAAAAAGAAAATTGGGAGTACTAATTCTGTTGTAATAAAGCATGATACATAGAACGAGCTGAGTGAAGAATCAAAGCCAGAGCTGAACGCATTAAAAAGTTAAGGAAGTTAAAATGAGAGGTTGAGTTGGGTCACAAGCATAACCCCTCCTGTTTGCAATGATAATCGTATATATGGTGTACCCGAGTAATTATTTAGTATTCTTAGTTGTGTACATTAGTGATGAGATAACTGGTATGTCAATTATGTGTTTTCTTGTTACAGTTCAACTTCGTGGGTCGAATACTCGGGCCTCGGGGCATGACAGCTAAACAGCTGGAGCAGGAGACTGGCTGTAAGATCATGGTGCGTGGCAAGGGCTCCATGAGGGACAAAAAGAAGGTAATGCCTAGACTGACGATTTGCACTTATATATTTCTTGTCATGACTTCACACTTCAGTGAACAGACCACCTTAAACAATAACATTTATTATATCACTTCTTCAGTTACAGCTACCAAGTGGGAGGTTGGTCCTAGCCAACAAAATGACATGGGCAACACCTTTTGGCAAACAGAAATGCTACGTGTGATTGTGGGTATTTCAGGTGTACAATACTCCACAGTTCTCACCACAGTGTTGCCCATTTAGAGTTTAATGTACTTGATGTTGGAATAATGCAGCAGGGACAGCTATGGTGGTTGATGACTTCCTAAACCAATGAAAGGTATACGTAAGGTCTACTCATTTGCAGTGCTTACTCATGCCACTTTTCTAACTTTGACCACAAAAGCAAACCATTGCTAAGGTTTGTTAAGGTCATTCCTGGTCAGTTTTGAACTTCACATGGTCATCCATCATGGAGATGTGATGTAAACAGATAAACTTATGAAACCAAAAGTCTCAGTTGTTGCATTATGTATGTAACAACAACAAAAATGAATTTTTACTTTTGTTCACTGTCTCTAAGAGTGCTGGACTATAGCCTTTATTTTTTTTGTTGGTTGGACTTTTGCATGTTCAGTTGTTTATCTGCAAATTTTATTTGCATCTTTTCAGTACTCCTTTTAACAGCTAGGCAGATAGGTATGAAGTTCATCAAAAATTATAACTAGGATAATAACTAATGATTGTGTGAAGACAGTCAGTTTTGTCACCTTTATATTTACTGATGCATGCCATGAATTACTAAGTTGCTGATCACTAGCTTTGCTAAAGTATCCATAATATAAATAAGATGTAAATCCTCTTCATTGAATGTCTATTCAGATTCAGACATGGACCCAAATCATTTCAGTGTACATCTTTTCCAAATTTCAGCAACTAGTCACCAGCCTTGCTAAGTCATGTTGTATTTTGATGAAATTTGCAGAGCTCACTCTAACATATCTTTCTGTAATTTGGGTTTGAAAATGGAACAAAGTTTGTAGGCCTACATTTTGAATTTTAGTTCATTGTTCATTTCTGCTGAAAAGATGGATCTGAAACTTTCCAAGAAATGGATCGCAGCATTTAAGTAACCCAGGGGATATCCGATGTCACAAATTACTCATTACCTCAGAAGAGTGTACCTGCCTCTCTGTCGTTTCTTGCTCTCTTAGGGTTAGACATAAATCACAGCTTTCTATCACCGTTTGCAGACAATACTAAAATGAGTGTAGAGATTTCATTTGTGAAAGACATATAGAAATTACATTCAGATACTAGACCAGAGATGAAAATATACTGCTTGAAAAATTTTCGACTGCTGAACTATTAGGAAAATGAAAAATATCTGGGAACATGTCGAACACTATAACAAATTATTTTTTTTGTTATTATTATTTTGATACTTGACTGATTACAGCAAATGAACCAATTATTCTAGAAAATAATTTTGGAAGGTTTCCTACCAAATCATTAGCAAGAAATGTAGTGTAACATATTTCATATATATCCCCACTTATGGGGCATTGCTTACATAGTTTACTGATCCACAGATATAGCTTTACCCATCTTTAGAGACTGCAGTTGATATTATGTGGTCATTGAGGCATGAATTCCAAACTCCACTGTATTCAGAAGTAGCAGTAGGAGGGACATGTGAGGGAGTTGTATGATGAAGTCTTGTTTATAACAAATGAACTATCAGAGGACTTGTTTATAACAAATGAACTGTCAAAACCTTTTAAATGATTTTGTGGTGTTATTTGTCAAGATTGAAATTTATCTTGAATATCACATTGATCTATAAATCACCTTGCCCTATAAGTAAAATTTTGTGTGGTGTTGTGTTTTAGGAAGAGCAGAATCGTGGCAAGCCCAACTGGGAGCATTTGAATGAGGAGCTTCATGTTCTCATCACAGTAGAAGACACAGAGAACAGGGCTAAAATCAAGATCCAGCGGGCAGTTGAAGAGATCCGCAAACTCCTCGTGCCATCAGTTAGTAGCTCTCTCTCTGTTTGCTGTCTAAGAGGAATTATATTTAGATTTAAGGGAAAACTTAGGAGGAATAATGCTTGACAGGGATATTGTTGTTCCTAAGTGGAAGGTAATAAAAGGAAACCATAATGCCTTCCAAGTACATCACTGTACAAAGATTTTTATAACAGTCAATATGAATGTTTAAAGCATTCACAAATCTGTTACAAGTGGAATGTGATATAAGTTGAGTGTCTGATATTAGAGAATTAAGATGTTCAGTGTTAATGTAGGTTTGAGAGAGAAGTGCTCAGAAGTGAATGTGAAGATGATATGGACGTATGAACAAAATAAAGTTGGTGAGAATTATTGTTGGAATCAGATAAGTAAGACAAGTGGGAATGTGTGTTATGGAAATTGATGGTGAATTAGAGTGACAAAGTTAGAAATTATATATTTTAGTGATGCTGATATTAAGGAGTAAAAAAGTGCAGTGATGTACACTGCTTGGTTTGGAGAGTTTACATGCATTACCCTAGTTTCAGTTGGAAAAACAGCTTGTTAGATAAATACTAGAAATATTTTTTTGTTTGCCTTGAAACTAATAGCCTTATACTGATCTGTGCTGATACAGTATATGTAATATATTGTTTACTTGGATATGTGTGTGTTTTTATGTTCTTGTGTACCTTAATTACATTCTGCATTGTCTTCAAAAACTGTAAAGATTTGTCATACATTAGTGAGGGTTATATTTGGAATTATGAAAGACATTGCCTTATGGATATATCTAATCCATCAATGTGCAATTTTTTTTTTTTTTTCCTTTTTCCCCATTGTGCAAGACAACTTTTATTTTTTATTTATTCATTATTTATTTTTCTGTAAAGATGCACCCAGAAAAAATAAATTTTTATGAATGAGGGCTTCTGTATTTTGAGTGTTGGACAAACATATTATGGTCCAGATTTGTCAATCCTAATTCCTCTCAATAAATTTCACTTTTGTGTATGTAGATGATTCAGTGCTCAAAAATCCATGAGAATTTTTTTTTTTTTTTTCTTTTTTACAAGAGTTAAGCATTTGCTAGTTTTGAAAAAAACACATTATTTACTCAAAAGATCAGTTCAAAGTATGAATGACACAGGTACTGCAGATGCAGTGAGTCCCTAGAGAAGGTGTGCAACTGTGCCCCTCTGGTCACTAGCAGATCACTAAGGCCTCCAGGTGTCCCTAGTGACTCATCCTTTGTTTGGGTTTCCATCTATGGCCAGTGAATAGAATGTACAATTTGTGCAGAATTCATCTTGGAGTAGGAAAGTACATTGCACCAAAAGGGGTAAGGGGAGGGTTAACCCCTACTTGCATCTTTGTGCCTAGTTTTCAATTTCAGCATCAAACTTCTTAGACCTGCAGTTTGATTGAATGAAGATTTTTAGGCACTGGATTTTCATTATTTTTCAGATTTTTTAGGAATACAAACTATTTCTTACTCAGGCCATGAAATTATGCTGTTGAAGATACTTGCATCTTCATGACATAACTGATTTACAAGACCTTCATACCATTATACCTGGTATAGAGTGAGTAACTGTAGAGTACCATTGAAGATGCAAAATAGAAATCTTATTTCTGATCTCAAAACCTCTTCCAAACAGTAATGGAAATATTTTCAAAAAGGTTTTGAGTATATTGTTTGCAAATTGGTATGATTTAGATAGAGTAGTGAGAGTGAACAGTCAGGCCATGGTACATAGTATTTTTTCATCTTTTTCCTGCCTGCAGTTGAGCCAGAGGGAAAGGTGAATATGGAGGTACCTTCTCTTTTGCTATCCTGTTTCTGCCACTTTCTTTTGAAGATTTTTGAGATAAGCTCCTGATGGACAAGAAAAGGATAGTATTTTTCAAGGATCTTGTAAAGTCCACCCACATGATTAAATCTTAAAAGTAATAAGTTGGTCCAGTTTAAACTAAATATTAATTAAAAAACAATCTGATTAATACGGATTTTTTTGTTTTTCTGGGAAGAAGTAATGGATGTAGTGACTGGCACTGTGATGTTGAAAGGAATCCCTTGTTTGAAGCAGGTGCCAAATAACAAGACCCCACATTTTGTTTAAGTTCACCTATAAATGTTTGTTATTAAAGGTATGAAATATTGAATGGCTGGAAGTTATTGAAAACAAAATTTTAGTGGATATGTATGAAAAAGAAGGAAAAATTTGAGTTGAAATATCTTGATGTTTATTGACTGCAACCAGTCATGATGGCATGAGATGCCAATTGAGTTGGCTTTATTCACTTTGGAAAAATGTATGCAAGCATAATGTTTTCTAACTCTGAAACTCATGTGTTGAATACTGTATGTGTTGGTACAAATAAGCAAGAAAAAGGCAAGCACTGTAGGGTATGAACCATGGCAAATTGCTCAAAATCATGTCCAGAAGAAGCATACCATCACAGAACAGCATGTCACTGACACATTATATTAGAAAATCTTAGTGGTAACTGAAAATTGATAAGGACATTAAATGTAATGAAATTTGTATCATAAAAAAAGTTTTTTAGTGTTTATAATTGCACATTCAGAGAAAAATGTTGTTTAATGGGAAGCAAACCCGGTTATGACTTTTTTCAAAGAATTTATGCTCATTGGACTTGAATATTATTGTATTCTAACACTTGTTAGAACTCAGAATTACTGAAAATGACTGAAATCACTGGCATGCTATTTTATGGATTAAAGATATGAGAGATATACAATATATATTCTCATGAATTTCTGGTGGACCTGGTCCGTATCGGCTAATTTTGGAAACATAAAGATAGACATATACAAAATATATCGAGTTATCTGCCTTTGAGGCGTGGAGGCCATGGCCTCAAATAGCTTGACTAACAAAAGGTTCAGTGCAGGTTGGCCCCAACTAAACTGCAAATCAAGGAACAAATATCCAAATTGATGTGGGATTTATATTTAGGGGTCAACTGCCCATTTCATACAACAGTGATAGAATACATCTTTAGGCATTCACAACCACTTGCTAGATGGGAAGCAGACATGAAAACAACTGCATATACATGCATTTGATGTAAACTTAAACAAGGTTCACTACATTTCATGCTTTTCCATGTAACTGGTTTTATTCTTGGTTTAATATTTTGACAGAAGCAGTTGTTTTAAGTTATTGCTACTACTTAATCAGGTTTAGGAATGCTTTGTAAATAGAAGTGATGAAGTACGGACACGATTATTGATGTTTATCATTTTAATTTCTTATATAAATGAAAAATGTTGAAGTGAAATTATGAATTAGTTAAGCAGGTTCAAGAACACAATCAGCATTAGGAATGGTTTATGAATAAAGTGATAAGAAGCATCAGACACACATTATTGGTGGTTATTTTAACATTTTGTGCAAGCAAAAAGTGGTATATGTGATGAAGGTATTTACAAGTATTTGCTTCTAGGCTGATGGTGAGGATGAACTAAAAAAACGGCAGCTAATGGAACTTGCCATTATTAATGGTACATACAGGGATTCTTCAAGCAAAAATGCAGGTATGCTGCAAAAATGAGTTGTTTACTTTTTGTCTTTAGCCTTTTCTCCAATAGTGTCATGAGTTGAATCCCTATTAGTTACCTTGCTTAAATAATATTTCATTCAGTGAGGACTCATCTACTTTTCTGGCATTGTGTACATATTTTCTGTGCTCATCCAACTAAATACTCAAACCTCTTGATAAGTAAAGTTTGGTCGTGAAAGGATTTATAACCCCTTGAGCTCGGATTTTTTTTCTGCATTGCCACTATTAGGATGTAGAGTTGACTGATGCATGATTTTTTGTGATTTTGAACATTAAACTTAGCTGTATTTTTTTTTATTTACAGGAAATGCTTAATACTGTATCAGTAGACCAATGCCGTTGGAAATAAATCCCATACTTATCACCATATCTGATCATGTCTAGACTGTGAAAATTTACCTTAAACCAAGGTGACTCTTTGCCACCTCCTCTCCCCATTTCATGCTTTAGGCTGTAATTGTAAATTGTTTTAATTATTAATGAAAAATGTTTTTCACTAGAACATGTCTGTTGAAAATAATTTGTCTACCATCACCAGATTTGATCCTATATTATGGAACCATGCAGATTTTACTTCAACCATCAGTGCCTGTTTGTCACTACATGTGCCTACAATGCACGCTTAAAGCGATATTAAGATACATTTTTATTTTGCCTAAGAGACTGTACATTAATTTAATCACTTTTCTTTGCATATTCATGGGGAGAGCTTGTGTGAAGCTATATGCTTCTCATCAGGCACCTGAAGAGATATGAAATGTAAAATACAGTATGAATTTTGTGATTCAAGGTACATCACTGTCGATATATGTTAGTGTGTGTGTGTGTACGCGCGCATGTATGCATGTCTCTATGCATTTGTATTTGCATGATTGCACATTTGCATGTATTTTTGAAGTGTGTGTGTGTGTGTGTGTGTGTGAGAGAGATCTCCTGTTTGAGGAAAATGGAGTGGAACTTTTAAACTTGGACCCCATCTCTTAATTTTTCATTACTCTCATATAGATGCTAAGTTTGTTGAGTCTTAGCATTCATATTTTCTTCTCTTATTTCATTCCTTCTCAATTCTGACCTCTTCTCTGACTTCCATTATTGTATTTCTCTGTTTTAGCTCCTATGTTCCCATTTATTGTAAAGAACTGATCATTATCATCACTTTCCAATCACTCTGTAATTGTATCTCTTTGTCTCTTAGTATTACCTTTCCTTTTCCATCCTTAAACCATGGCTGCTATCTTCTTCCTTTAGTTTTGTTTCATTTGTCTTTACCTCAGGCAGAGTCTCTGTTGCCTTTCAAGGAAACCACTGTAGCAGATTGGTATGTCCTCCAAAGTGGGGTTGCACAGTGTAAATCAGGTCAAATACGTGTAATAATTATCTTTCTGAACATATGTCCATGTACCTGAAAGCTTTGAGTTCGATCTACAGGTGATTTATGTACTAATGGCCTAATTGACCAGTGGAATAACATAGTAGCTTGGCCTCAGGCTAAGGTGTGGAGTTAAACAGCCTCTAAATTTGATCTCATGTGGAGTACAAAGAGTCAGATTACATTACATACAAGGCTTGCAATATTCAGTTTGTACCGTTACTGGTAGTAATACAGGAAAAAGTCAAAGTATCTGCAAGTACAAGGATATAGTGACATTGATGGTTTCATAAGACAATCGAATAATGTAGGGTTTAGCCCAGGGCAAAACAGACTTTGGGTATAGTAAGAGAATACCCTTAGGGGCATCAGTATCAGTCAAGTGATGACAAAGTTTTTTGAGGCCTGAAATCGCTGATTTTAGGTAAGTAAATAATAGAGTTCAAGATTGTGTCTGCCTCTCACCCTCTTTCTACTTCTTAGCCCTTCATCTTGTTATGCCCTTCCTCCATGTCTTTTTCCTCTCTCTTATTCTGCTTTTTTATTTTTCTCTCTTCTTCCCCACCTTACCTTACCTTCTGTATTCCTTTTCTTTCCACCATTCAGTATATTTTTTCCCAACCTCCTCCCCAATCATATCATCTTTTCATTTCCACTTTCTCCTCCCCCTTTCCATTTTTGACCCCTCCATCTGTCCTCTGTTTTTACACTTCCTTGCTAGCTCTCCCCATCTTCCCTCTCACTGTCCTTGAATAAGCAGTGTGCGTGGTGGGCACTATTCACAAGCTCTGTCTCATAGCAAAGTCTTGACTTAAGTACTTGTAATAAGATACTCTGAATTATCCTTTTGTATTGTCTACCTTTTCATCTCTTTCTTCATATTACTCTTCTCTTCATCCTTCACCAATCTTTTCTTTCATTCTCCTCTTCCCCCTGCTTCGCTAATCTTTTCTTTTGGTCCAGGGGAGCTGTTGCTAAGAATTTGTGTGTCAATATTAACTTATGTATCAAGTCTCTGAAGCCAGATAATACGCACACATTGATTATGCTTCCTTTGAACTGCATATGTTATCAGACATTTCATCCATGCTTTGTCTTGTAATACATTTCCATTATGATCTCTTGACATTTTTTTTTAGGCCTGACCTACATCTACACACCTAAGCATTTATATTTGGTGGGGGAAAATTAAGAAAATGGCCATATCCACTAGAAGAGGCCCCTGGTCAAAAAGTGTGGTAATGTGTCTCTGTTGGGTTAGCATGGGACAATTGAGGAGTAAGTGCACAGTGTCTTCACCATGGAAGATGATTTTTGGGTATGAGTGGTCTTGTGATATGTTGAAGCAGTGTTTGAGATGGAGAGATGACCAGATCACAGACAAGAAATGATAACTTGTTTGCTTTTGAAATGTAGTTTTGATGGATGCAAGTCCAATGAGGTGTTTTTAAGACAGAATTGGAAGGGTGGTTGTTTAGTGCTTGTCAGGTCAGTTTTATGTAAGAATGTCAGTTTTGTGTTTGTTTGGGGAGGGGGATCTTTAAGTTTAGGTTGCTTAAGTATAGGGGGAAAGGCCAGATGTTTCTACTTGGGAGTTGGTTGTTGGTTATGGGATGGTTTGGCTGAGATGGTTTTAGTGCTGTTGCAAATGACTGAGTGCTGAGCATATTGAAGTGAGATTGTATTGGAAATAGTTTTATTGTGCATGTGTTGAATGTTTTTGGATGTTGTTGTTTTTCCTGTTATTGCTTCTTCTTCCTCATCAAGGTAGTATCAGGAACAAACAAACAGCCTAATTTGTAGACATCTATTCATTAGCTTTCATGTTTAATGCACTGAAACCAGTGCTTACCATCCACAGCCAAGCCCCAAAAACTGTTCCATTTTTTTTACACTGACAGGGCATTACTCCCACCCCACCCTACCCCACCATGTACCACATCGATTCATTTCATTCTGTCCCATGCATGTCTCTCACCATCTTGAACATACAGACCTGACACCCCATCCTTTTGTTTCCTTCTTGATATCATCCTACCCCCTTTCTTCCTCCACCTTATACATTTGATCATCTGAGTCAGTCTTTCTTTGTTCATTCTTTCTGTATCTCTAAACCACTTCAGCACACTCTGGTCAGCTCTCTTAGACAGACTGCATTTGCTACCACATCTCTCTCATACATTGTCATTACTCATGCGATTATTCCTCTTCATACCACACATTGTCCTCGCATTTCATCTGCCCTATTTCATTCTTTTGCATTCAATCACAAGACATACAACCATATTGTCCTCAGGTATTTCATCAGCCCCATTTCATTTTTTTGCATTCATTCACAAGACATATAACTAAACAGCACTGGTAGGACTACTATAACTTAAAAGCATTTCCATATTTGCCCTACGAGACAATTTTTCCAGTAACACATTCCTCCCTGTAATAAGAACTTCAGCCCCTCTTCCTACCCATGACTTAATTCATCCCCCATGGTTCCATCTGCTGCCATGTCCACTTGCAAGTGCTTAAGCTTTGTACTTCTTCCTGGTCCTTCCCATTCAAACTTACATTGACCATCCTGGTTCATCCCCCTGCTGCTCTCCATTACCTAATGCTTGTTCACATTTACTTTCAACTTCCTCCTTTTTCTCCATTCAGCTTTCACACACCCTTCCAAACTTTGTCACTAGCTTCTGCAGTTTCTCGCTGGAGTCTATACCACCAGGGCCAGCCATGACGCTGCACACAGCAATTGAAGCACCTCTCATGCCAAACCCCATTCTCAGTATGCCATAGACCTGCATTTTGCTCCAATACCCGTAACATCCCTCCTATCCCCACTCTGTCCATGGGTATTCATGCTTGCTTATCCTTTCCCATGTCTGCAAGGTAATGCCTAAAACAGGTGTAGGATGGCCTTACTTGCTTGCATCCACACACTGGCTGTCTTGAGTAATGCATCAACACTGTAGCCCCCAGAGACCCACTTACTTTACTATGATTTCCCCTGACCACCACATATGCCCTAGTTTCCTGTATGCCACATAATTCCAGTTCCATCTTATTACATATATTCCTTTCCCTCTTTTCTACTCAAACCTTGCTGACTTGATGCCTCACATTCCATCCTTCCATATCCCTTCTAGGATACATCACCCCCTCACCCTCTCCACTTCTGACACATATATCTGCTTAGTCAGTTTCTCTCCACTCATACTTTCCAAACCACTTCAGCACAACCCAATCAGCTTTCATAATAATACTCTACTAATTACCACACCTCACTTTCTAAGTGTCTTGATCAACCCTCCTCAAACCACATAATGCCCTCAAGCAATTTATTTCGAGCATGTTCACTGTCTTCCATTCTTTCCAATTAGGGCCCACCCATACAGCACCATTGGGACCACTGTAAAATCGGACATACTTACCTTTACCCTCACAGAGAGTGACCTCTCTTTCCACACAATCATCAGTGCACCCAAGACCTTTGCCCCTTCAGTCACCCTGTTGGTCACTTCAGCTCCCTTTGTGCCAATCCACTGGCCTTTTATACTCGCAGGCATACTCGAGGTTCTCTTCATTCAAGCTCACAGTCAAAACAACTGTCTTTCTCCCTTGCTAAATCTCATAACCTTACTTATTTTTAACATTTACTTGGACTTGGACACCAGCTTCTATGGTTTAAACTTCGTGTGCCATCAGAAATGAGCCATCTTTAAACAACTGACTCACCTTCATGGCCCTTTTAGCATGTACTGCCCTGCTCCAAAACTGTTGCATTTACATCCCTTACCATCCTATTCATTATTTTTTTACTCGTTTCATTGTATAACCCTTTCTGTAGGGACTTTTGCAGCTTCAAGGCTGCTTTACAATCAGTAGCTGGGAAAGGATGTTCTTTGATGAGATTGATTCTGATGATACCCTCTCATCAAAGGTTACTTTTCCCTTACAGTATAAACATGAGCAGATAGAGTTTGGTAGTGATCTGCCTCATGCATAAACATAAACAACCATGGTGACATCACACATCCTTGATATGGACTCGCCTTCTTTTGCAATATGTTAATTTTTTTTTCATATTCACCATTTCTCACATTAGTAAGGTAGTGTCAAGAACAGAGGACTGAGCCTTAGAGGGAATATCCTCACTTGGCCCCCTTCTCTGTTCCTTCTTTTGGAAAAGTAAAAACTGTGTGTGTGTGTGTGTGTGTGTGTAGACTTTGTGTTACATGAGGTTAGGTCGGGTGTGACCAGTAATCACTGGTCAACTTTAAGTTAACTCACATTTTAATTGTTACAACAATTTGAGATGAAGATTTTACACGATGGTTGTGTTGTGTGCACAGAGAGAGACGGGCGTCACTCCGCACATGCAGGAGACGCTGTCGGACCTTGATGCTTGCAGCCACTATGGCCTCTGGATCAGCGCCGTCACCATCTCCGGCTTCGAGAGCGACCAAGTGAACCAGAACTTCACCACGAGCGAGGACACACCCTCGGCCCCGCGAGAATTCAAGTACTTCGAGGTCTCACCAGAGCAGGTCATGCTGCAGTGGTTCTGGCCCAAGGTAATGCCTCACCTACACAC
>JAUUDZ010454878.1:0-23760 GCA_032361705.1 Panulirus versicolor
GGAGTTGTGGTTGTGTGTGTGAAAGAGTGCAAAGAAGAGACGTGGGTAAAAATCAAAGTGGTTCGCAGCTGAGTGAGTGCGTTAGCAGTTTTGATGCAAGAGACCGAGTATTAGTGATGGGTGATTTAAATGAGAGGGTGAGTAATGTGGTAATTGAGGGTATAATTGGGGGGATGGGGTATTCAGTAATGTGAATGAAAATGGTGAACAGCTTGTGGAGTTGTGTGTTGAAAAAGGACTGGTGATTGGGAATACCTGGTTTAAAAAGAGGCACATGCATAAGTATACGTATGTGGGTAGGAAAGATGGTCACTGGTCATTATTGCTTCAAACAATAACTAACAGGCGTGTAAAAGGGGTGACCTACATAAGTGAATTTGCAGAGAAGGGCAGCTGGTTGGGTATCTGATCATTACCTTAACACCTTGTGGAGACAAGGGTGAAGATTAGCAGAGATTTTCGGAAAAGCGGAAACATTAAAGTGAGAGACTGGAAGATTAAAGAGTAGTATTGCTGGGATGAAGAAGTTAACTTGCTGGTGAGAGAAAAAAAAAAGATATATGGGAGGTACTTACAGGGAAGGAGTGCAGATGGCTAGGAGAGACATAAGAGAAGGCGGCCAGAGGTCAAGAGGAAGGTGCAGGGGTTGAAAAAGTAGGAAAATGGAAGTTGGGGTGAGCGAGTATCAGTAAACTTTAGGGAGCACAAGATGCTTTGGAAGGAGGTAACATAACGTGCGAAGAACAAGAGAACAAATGGGAACATTGGTGAAGGGGAAACAGCGAAAGTGATAACAGGTAGTGATGAATTGAGGAGATGGAGTGAGTATTTTGAAGGAATGTTGAATGTGTTTGATGAGAGGGTGACAGACGCAGGGTGTTTGGGTCGGTTTGGTATACCAAGTGAAATCCACGGAGAGCGGTTTACTGGAAGGAGGTGGTGAAAGCCTTGCATAAGATGAAATGCAGCAAGACTGCTGGAGTGGGTGGTATTGCAGATTAATTTCTTGAGAAAGGAAGTGACGGTGTTGTTAGGATATTCAGCGTATGTATGGATCATGGTTAGGTTCCTGAGGATTGGCGGAATGCATGTATAGTGCCACTGTAAAAAGGCATAAGAAGGAGCAATGGAGAAGATATAGTGCGGAGAAACAGCCAGTGAGGATCTAAAAGACATAAAAGGGAGAGACTAGAGAAAAACAAGGTATGGAATGGGGAGCAGAGGAACTTAAAAAAAAAAATGGTAAGGGTAGATGGTAATCTAAAACTATTCCACAAGATTATCGGGAGCCAACTATCGATCAAAGACAAGCTAATCACGTTGAGGGATTCAGAAGGAAGGGTTGCTAAAGCCGATGTAAAGATACGTGAGGAACTGAATGGTAAATCTAAATCAGTATTCACAGTAGAGGACACTTACACCACATGAGCAAGATGAGATGGGGGAAGAGAACCTGGGAGTTATTGAAATTGTTGGAAAAGACAGAATTAGATTAAGGTCTTGATCCAAATAGGGGGAACGGTCCTGATGACGTAACTCTACTTGTAGGCAAGGAGCGTACAGAAGCAATTAGGCCGCTGAAAATGTTCAAAACATCGTATGTGGGGTTGTGTGCCCACTCTTCAAAAGTAAGAGTCAGGATACTGCACTGTGCTACAGGCTAGAAGTATCTGGCTATTGTGATCCGTGTAACGATGGAACAGATGAATAAATGCAAATTCATTATTACTCGAAAAGGAGAAACTACTCAAGTGACAGGCAACATGAATTTAGGAAATAATATCACATGCAGCAAATCCACCTAAAGTCCTGTGGCAGAGCGAGATACGTGTCAGACAAACGAGTTGAATGGGTGGCCTGGGTGTCCCTGGACTGCCAAGAGGCATTTGACAGTGTCCCGCACAGGAGGTTGGTTCAGGCAGGCATAAGGGAGAAATTCTTTCAGTGGATCAAAGATTATCTTACTGTTGGGGAACAGAGGCCGAACATCAGGGAGGCATTTTCTATACGAGTTCGCGTCGTCAATGGTGTGCCGCAAGATTCAATTTTGAGGCGGTTGCTACTCCTTGTCTATGTACATGACTTACCAAAAACACTTGATTCACGTCTGACTTTGCTTACAGATGATACTTAAAGGCATGAGAGATGTAGGGAAGGATAAGAACTGCATTAATTCATAAAGGAACCTAGAAATGATGCAAGTACCCCGGAATTCTGCTTTAGTACCGTTAGTATATGGAACTAAGTCGACAGAAGGTACGAGATGCTTACAGATGATGAAAGAGCCATGACGGAATTGAAGAGTATGGAGGACCGTCCTGCACAGAAGTTGGTCCGGTACACGGTTAATGAAGTTCAAATCGGGTAAATGTAATGGTGATGGCTCATAGCGAAAGGAAGCCTCGATATTGTTACCATCAAGCAGGAAATAAGGTGCAGGAATTTGTATTTGAGGACTTGGGATTCGACGTCGACCCCAACCTGTTGCCAGAGTCCCACTTCAGGAGAGTAGTTAAGGAGAGTAACTGTCTGCTCGCCAGACTAACATTCAAGTTAAGGAAATATTCAAATATTCAGCAGACTGGTCACATCATACATAAGGCTAAAACTAGAATATGCTTCTCTGATTTGGTCTAAGCACCTTTAGAAGCAGCCCAACACAGAAGGTCTGGAGAGGAAAGCAACAAAGATACTTCCAGAGTTACGAGGGATGAATTACAGGGAAAAGCTACGGTCCTTAAAATTGCCCACTTTGGAAGAGAGAAGGGTGAGTGGTGACCTGATCACTGCCTTAAGTTTTTGCAAAAATTGATGACGTAGACAGGGAACAGTTCTTCAAGAGATGTAGGGATGGAACAACCAAAGACACAACATAAAATCAATCAAGACACTCCAGAATAATGTAGAAAATACTTTTACTGCATGGATGGGGAGTGAATGGAATTCAATGAGTGAACAATGAATACAGCAAATATAAATCACAAACTGTATAACAAGAGAGAATGATCAACAGATGGAATGCCACTAGTGTAAAACTCTCTTCCCGTACTGTACAAATAGGTAATCAAAAAATGCTGACTAGGTTATTTCACATACGAGCTTCCATGGTGTAAAAGTTAGCGTTACTGACCATGAATCAGCACTTTTCCGCCTACGGTTGGTCCCGCATGGGTTTGATTCCTGGGCGCAGCAGTCGGCTCACCTCCAACCCAGGCGTTCATCCTCCCTTCTGGGCTGGTCAAGAAATGGGTACCTGACGTAGGCTACCGAGTGTGTAAAGACATGGTACTTGTATACACAGTTAAGAGACGGGGCAACACGAGTGTAATACTTTCTCCACGGAGCACACACACACATACACACACACACACACACACACACACACACACACACACAGAGTCGCATATCCTGACCTAACATGAAAATAAACTTGATAATGGTGTTCGTCCATCCTGGTCAGACTTCATATAACCTGTTCAAATAAATGAGACTAGATAAAGATAGATAAGAAATGTACCAGAAAATATAATCCTCTATGGATCATTAAGCCTCAGAGAGGTCAATAATATCATTAAGCCAATGAAGATGAGCAATCAAGTATCATTAGTACAGTGAGCAATTATCATTTCAGTGAGAGACGATTAGTTCAGTAGGCGATGATTAGATCTCAGGTGCCTCGTTAGAGGGAGGCAGCTACCGGCAGTAATTGTCAGGATTAGGTGTTCTAATCCACACTTCATGAGAGGATAGCCATGATAATGCGTCGCGCTATTACGGGGGATTAACCGAGCACCCTGATACCCCCCTCTCCCCTGGCAGGTTGAAGGTGGCGGGTAATTCGGACTTGCTAACCTCTTACTGCAGGTCCGGCTGGTTGTTCTGTCGGCCGTGTCGATTATGAAGTCCCTGTGCCAAGCGAGCTGCGGTGAAGGACTCGCAATGGGCACGATCACCCTCCCACCCTCCCCATCGGGAATTAATGTCTAATGATCTCTGTTGGGAAGCGTCTCGATCATATACGTTCAGCTCTTCCAACAGGAGTTAAAAAGACGTCTGAGAACAAAGGCGATGAGGCTAAGGACCTGGTGTGATGTCATTGCCATTCTGGGGTGCGAAGCTGAGGCATTATGAGATTAATGAAAGTGTGTGTGTGTGTGTGTGTGTGTGTGTGTGTGTGTGTTGTTGGAATGACTGTGCTCTCAGTAACGTGTGCATGGGTGCTGCTGAAGACGTTTCTGTTCGTCTTCCACAGACGTACCGCAGATACTTTGGTATTATCTGGAAGATTAGCGAGACTGAAGGAAAGAAAATGATCTCTTTGGGTTAACAAGGCTGAAAATAGGGAGAGGAGGAGTGATCTACACCATGGCTTTAAGACCGAACGTCACCTTTGTGGGATAACACTGAAATTTGAAGGGATTTCAATGGTACCACTGGTTGCAGAACTGGCTTTTATGAAACAAGTTTCGTGTCAAATGTTCTTCTGTTACGAATACCAGTCGTTCCCCTTCATAGGCTTCGAAGGGATCAGAAGGCTGACAATTGGAGGATAATTGAATCAACAGCTAAAATTAAACTTGGAATTCCAATATTGGACACGTAGCACTGAAAGGTGCAAATACCGTACACCTGTGAATGTTTACTGAGGGATTAATTGAAAGAGCAAGTTCTTTGAGAGTTATAGGGTCCTCTGCGTTCATCACGGGCATGGTGTTGCCAACTTAATATCTTTACTGTGGAAGAATCCCAAGATGAGATCTGTGGACTTTGTCCCCTGATTGCTCGAGGACAAAGCGGTTAAAAAAAAAAATTTAATGAACTTGGTTTAGTGTAAAGTCTTCCACGCCTCACAGGTACCTTTTGAATTAAAGGAGACTCCCAAACATAGCGGGAATCTGTTAAGGGGTTCCTTCTAGATGATACTTTATCGAAAAGAAATTTGCCTTGATAGGAATCTGGTAGTCATCAAAGACAGCTAATCGGGAAGGTCAAACAGAACTCTGAGACTAAAAAACAGAAAACTCATGAGAGACGTCAAAGATGTAAGGAAAAGAATCTTTGAGATTAAAGAAATAAAGATAGCTTGACTGCTAGATTTTTATTACCTCTAAACCCATTCAGTAGCTTAGCTAAAGGGTAGTTTAAGTTGCATTTACCCAAACTCTTTTCGATTCTCTGGAGTCAGACACTGACATGTAACCAGAGAAATTACCTATGGGAGATCTCCTTCGTAAATACCGCCTTTTTATTGTGCAGGAATGCCATCTACTGACCTTGTGGTGACTGAAACTGCTTCATCTAATATTCAAAGATATGAGCCTCAGGTAAAGGTGGAATGGCATCTTTCAGCCTGCAGCAACAATAATACGATTGTCTCTATGACCAATATAACATATCTACATCAAATAACGCTCTATACACCACGGACAGTAAATGTGTGGAGGTATGAACACCACTATGACATTGGGTGATGGCATGAGCCAGCGACAGTGGCTACTGTAACTATCGTAGAGGAATTTTAGAACAAATTACTCAGTAACATACGCGTCTAAATCCAACAGGAAGCGACTCTTTTTAGAAAACTAAAGTCGTTTTCATGGGTAGAGCAACATCTATATAAATAGACTTGATAAAACATTCACCTCAAAGCTCAGCTTGAAACTAATCTAACTTGAACTAGGTTAGGCTGAAGAGCCATGCATAATTTCTGTCATGGAATTATTCAGGAAAAAATAAGTTCGTGTCGCCGTGACCGACTGGCACTTCACCACAGCTCCCAAGATGAGCATCTGAAAACATCAGATATGTGGAGCAGAAGCAAAAGACAACGTCGAAGATTTCAGCACCACTCAGGGATAAGATGCATCTCGTGGACGCAGCAAAGAACATGCGTGGTGGCGATGACCTATGCGCTACAACGGTTTGCTTACGTTGCTCCGGAGACCTAAGAGTCGCCTTTGGAAGCGAGAGATGTTTGTTGCCGCGGCGCAAACAACGAGAATAACATTAAGTAAAACAGGGAGAGAGGCAGGATAGATATCTGTCTTCAAACATACAACCCTAGTCATAAAAGTTGATCTGAAGATCAAAGTCTTCCCTCTCCTTTCCCTAAATACTTTTCAGGTGGCTCCCTGACCCAAGTGTGGACAGCGAACCCCCCCCCCCCACTATCGACAACTCTCACTCCCAACCGTGAATAACTCTATTACCACACCCAGAGCCGACCTGTCCACATACCACGTAGCGCTAGAAGCATTACAGACATACAAACATCGAGAAGTTTAGACAATTGTTGGCATATATCCTATGGGAACACTGTGTGAGGCAAGTTAATAGTTCAAGTTACTGACAAAATCAGTGAAAGTACAAAGTCATACACAACTGCACTGGTAGTAGTTTGCTCAGTTCCTAGCTATAATGAAAGCCTTGAACCCCACCTCACCTTTAATCTCACTGATGACAAAGAGGTCCAAACCTCACTTCATCCTGACAAACCCTATAATCACCATCAAA
Organism: Panulirus versicolor; assembly: GCA_032361705.1. Taxonomy (NCBI): domain Eukaryota; kingdom Metazoa; phylum Arthropoda; class Malacostraca; order Decapoda; family Palinuridae; genus Panulirus; species Panulirus versicolor. The sequence goes on from JAUUDZ010454878.1 coordinate 6,514, forward strand.
CTGGTAATGAATCAGATAATTTACTTAGCTTTTGCACCCCTTACCAATTCCAGATTCCAATCATACTATTGTCTGTGGGATATCTAAGGCAAACAGAAGAAATATTTCTATCTCAGGTATGAATATGCATTTCTCGATTCTATAAAACTCAGATTCGGATAATTTCCTCCAAACCTCCCACAGTTCTGAATGTTCATATCAGAGTTCTCCCCTCTGAGCTATTAGCAATCACTGGCCAATCAGGAGCAAAGTGTTTCTGATGAGTCTGTAAATAAATCAAGGAAAGTGTGCTAGGAGCGGAAGGTATTTAGTGAAGCAGTTCTTTAAACGTGTAGATGAAGTGTACGATTTACGAAAGGTGAGATGGGATGAGAAGGTTGAATTGCGAATGAAAGAGAGAGACGTATATAGTTGGTATCATCAGGCAATGAATGGGAGGGAGTGGGAGGTGTACATGAGAAACAGGCAGAAGGTCAAGAGGAAGGTAGAGGAGCTGAAGAAGAGGACGGATGGGAAGTGGGATAAGCGAGTATCAGGGGACTTTAGGGAGAACACTAAAATGATTTTCGCACGAGGTGAACAGCATGAGAAGAACTAGAGATCAAATGGGAGCGATAATGGTAGAGCAGATGGGTAAGTGGTAACAGTCGAAGAAGTGAGAAAGAGATGGAGTGAGTATTTTGACGGACTACTGAATGTGCCAGAGGACACGTGGCGGTTGTGACGTGTTTAGGACGAAGTGGTATCCGGAGCGTGGTAGTCATGACCAACAGTTTGGCGACAGGAGGGAAGATGGTGGAGGCCTTGCATAAGAGCGTAGCGTAGCCCGAGTGAATGGGACAAGAAACAAGATGACTGGTAACGATTAGCTCGTCAGGCTTTCCAGCGTATGCATGGTATAAGTTAAGGTGATTGATGACTGGCAGAAACCCTGAATAAACCACTGCATAAAAGCAAGTGGGGTAAGAGTGATTGCTCGAGTTACAGGGGCATAAGTGTGTTGAGTATACCTGGCAAGGTGTACGGGAGAGCGGTGATTGAGAGACGGTATTGTTACACACAGATCACCTGGTTGGGGAGGAGCACTGCGGCTTCAGAAGTGGTAAAGGACGTGTGGACCAGGCGTTTACCTTAATAATTTTGTGTGAGAAATACTTCTATACAAGGGAGGGATTGGTGAGTGGCATTTATGGACGAGAAGAAAGCGTATGATGATAGGGTTGAGAAAGATGCATTTTGGAAAGTGCTACGAATTCATGGTGAAAAAGGAAGGTTACTATTTTTATTACTATATCAATATTACTACTATTAATACTACTACTATCTTTATCATCATCATTTGCCCACCTTTACCACTATTTCGAGCTAGCTTAATGATTAACGAACAATGGCCTCACTTGCACACATCCTGTGCCTCTCTCGTGTATGATGCACCAAAATCAGAGTCTCCCATCCTCAGCCAAGCCCCACCGACCACTCCATGGTCTACCTTCAGCGCCTCACTTGCCCTGGATCTGACAAGCGCCAAACACGTCCCCCTCCGGATAATCACACCGATCCATTTCGTTTTGTCCAATGCATCTCACACCCTCTTGATTGTTCAGACCACGATACACCGAGGACTCTCGGACCCCAAATCCTTCTATCTCGTTTTCGGTCTCCCTTGTCTCCCCCGACTTCTGACACGTGTATCCTCGTAGTCTTTCTTCTCCCCACACCACCTCCACACACCATGGTCGGCACTATCAGCCAGATTACGTTACCACCACTCCTCTTTGTGACACTGTCATTCCTCACGCTACCAGTCTGTCTCACACCCCAGATCATCTTCAGGCATATAATCTTAAATACATCCACAGTCCTCCTGTCCTTTGCGTTCAAGGCCAAGGACTCGCATCCATACCATAAGGTCGGGACTAATATCATTACACACACACACTAAGAGTCAGCATGGGCCTGCTTGGGCCCACATTGGTTCGCAGTGTGAGTGTGTATGCAGGCTGGGGTGCGTGTGTGTGTATTCAAGGATGAGATAAGGCAACACGCGAGTAAAACTTTCTCCCCATACCACACACACACATACACACACACACACACACACACGTACATATCAATTTCTTTTATTATGATCATAAATGATCAACATTTCTCATGATGATCTCCATCAGTTCAAAAATCATACCACAATTAAGTTTATATCTTTTCTTCTGTGTTCTTCCAGTCTTCCTCCGCAGCAACAAATATGTACTTTACATGCGAATCTCACTCCCAACCCATCCCTGCTGATGCCAGAGAGCGAATCAGCAGTAATTGCCACACGCAACGCTGGCCGGAGTGAGAAATTTATACTCCTGATGCGATAATTAGCAAGCGGCAGTTAAATCATAAATAAATGATCGCTGTTATTATAATCCTCGTCATTCAGAGGGAAACATTATTTGAAATCATTGCAGGATAATTCTAATGTTAATGATGGTGCATAATTCACTTCTTGGTCTGATGTAGATGAAGAATGCGCAAGATTTTCTGTTGTTATGCCACACAGTTCGTCTTGCAGAGGTTATCTAGACTCTGCTATTACGTCAATGACAGCGCTGTAACGAAACCGACGAGACAAAACGAAAGAGACAAGTCGGTCTTCTTGTTAACCGACAAGTTTGTAAGATAGATAACTGAACTATCGGGTTCCAAGTGGCGTTTGTACATTTAGACAGCTAATCAAACAGGAAGTGTCTGCTACTGAGCCCTCACACAATTAGTTAGACCAAATGATACTGGTTAAGCCACTAGGTGGATGTTGGCAGCTTCAGGGTAAGCCATGTGATGTTAATTTCTTCCCTTACACCGCTTAACTTTGGAACTCTTTAAACTTTTCATGTCTTTCCTCATGGCTAAGAGCTGCACTATTTTCAAATATCAGGTATCCTACTTCCTCCAAAACTCGCAGAGTATTTCACCTCACCCATGTCTTTACTTCTCTTCACGCTTCATTTCAGGCCTGACACCGATAAGGACTTTCGTCCTTGAGGGAAAAGGATATATAAAACTGACTGTAATACCCATTGTAAAACTACATATACTAGCAAAGGTATCGAGTACTTACCGAGCAGCAGCGAGGATCGGAAGCACAGACCAGTACGAAGGTTCACGTCGGTCTCTTGCGAGACACATGACAGCAGCCAGAGGTCTGGGGAAAGGCTAGGTGTCACGAGAACGTAGCACTGAAAACGAGAAAATATGAGGCACGTTAGAAAAAAAAGAATATCACAAAGATATAGCTAAACACAGGACATAAATCACAATCAAGACGCTGCCTTGGACTATGTTACATCATGAGAAGACCAATGCAACCACACAATCAACACAAGAGTGTTTCCAAGATGTTTTGTTTCATACATATTCGCCATTTCCCGCGTTAGCGAGGTAGTGTTAAAAACAGAGGACTGAGCCTTAAAGAGAAAATCCTCACTTGGCCCCCTTCTCTGTTCCTTCTTTTGGAAAAATAAAAGCTGGAGGGAAGGATTTCCAGCCCCCTGCTCCCACCCCCTTTAGTCGCCTTCTGCGACATACAGGGAATACGTGGGAAGTATTCTTTCTCCCCTCTACATTTATATGTATATATATTTGAGAAAGTGCACCATAGGGCCTAATGCAGTCCTAGAGAAATGTGGCATATTGTTTGCCAAGCATTATGAGCTTCATGTTGGCTAAAACCACCGACTGGTGAGTTTTGGCAATATAGCAGAGCTTTTTCTATATCATCAATCAAATAGGTACAAAAGTATAGTTATTTGTGGTGGTGAGCCAATATACTGGCTTAAAGGTGAAGATTTTCCAAAAGGAGTTTCTCCTCATCGGGTTGCTGTAAAAACCACAATATTTCAAGAGTCACATTCTATGATTCAGTTTTCTGGTACACTAAAATTAGGCATTTATTTGTTTCTTAAATTAAGGTTTAAAATCTTTTTAGATTGGTAGAATTAAACTCAACAGTGACAGTATACATGTCACCAGTATAACTTACCAATAATATCTATGCAATTTATGAATCTGGAAAATCTTAACAAACTTTAATGCCACTAGAGATTCTGGTTTTAACATTTAATATAAATTATTTCTGTCTCTCAGTGACACTTTTTATCTCATCCATGTTCTTGAATTTTTTTTATTCATATTGAGAAAACTGAAAAAGACAAGACTACAAATTTAAATATACTTCTGCCCTGGCATGTTAGCTACTTTAAGAGGAAAAAGGGTCATAGGGACAGACATATGTGAAAAAATGAAAGAGGCACAAGTGCAAACAGATAAGTATTAAGAGAAGGCCAAAGACAGATGAGAGGCAGTATGAAAAAGAGACAAGATGATATATGGTAATAGAGTAAAAGTTACCTCGAGAATACAGTGTTAATTATGAAAACGTGAGTGAGAGTACAATCCAATCCAAGCCAAACAAAGTATGTGAATGTGAAGTGCAAAACAAGACCAACAGTGCATGTAAACATGAGGTAAGGTGAGCTGATATAAAAACATCTACAAATGTATGAAAGTGGGGAAAAGAGAGAGAAGTCAAAGTGACAGTATTCAATTATGAGAATGAAGAGAGCATGAGATTTTGTGAGAATGGATGACTGTAAGAAATAGAACAAGATAATAAGTGTTCTGAAGGTTGCTAAGTGAGTGTCCAGAATTACATTCCTACCTACATTATTTTAGATCATAATTTGCTCATGTCTATTTTCTATGTACAGTGTTCACTTCTAACTATAAACTGAGTTTCATTAGGCATTTTCCCCATTCATTTTGGTTTCTGTGGTGTCTATACTGTTTTCCTTTGTGGAAGGGGAAGATTTATTCTCTAAATTTTCTTGAGGATTGTAGACTACCAGCTTCACTTGATGGCTGAGAGACTCATGGCCATGGTTGTGGCCTTCTTCCAGACAGTTGAATGCTCGACCACAGCAGGGACATTCATCAATAGGAGAACGGATAGAATTTTTCAGTTTCTGTTGAGGCCAAAATTAAACAAGTATTTAAAGACAAAGGAATGTGATTGCATAAACACACACACAAAAAACTATTAATAATTGTAATAATAATAATTGTAGTAATAATAAAAATAATGATGATATTAATAATATGGGAGAAAGAATACTGTCCACGTATTCCTTGTGTGTCATAGAAGGTGACTAAAAGGGGTGGAAGCTGGCTGACTGGAAATACTTCCCTTCTGTTTCTTTTCCTAAATTATGAATAAAGTCAAAATATGAACATTGAATGCCATATGTAAATCGTGCATCACTGAATATTTGATGTTAGTAAAGTTATACTTCTGTGAGATAGATACAGTGATCAAGAGTATTCATAATACATATAGGTCAGCTTTGGAGGATATGTGATTTAAACATTTTGATATTAATTTTAGCAATGATGGTAAAATGATGTTTTGATATCAAAGAGAGCTTTAAAAGGCAAGCATGTCTTTCAATGAAGTAAATAAAGGAAATGAATGACAGCCACTAGGAAGGACTGGATCAGTGAAGTAAGTGGAAGAAATAAATGACGGCCACCAGGAAGGATTGGATCAATAAATAAATGAAAGAAATAAATGACACTTCCTCAGAAAGATTGGATCAACATCTTCCAACATGTAACAGTGGGATGTGGCTCTCTTGACAACAGGATGCCCAACAATTTAGGGTAAGCAAATGAAACATATTTCTTGGAAAAAAAAAAAAAAGCCAGCAAAGCAGACAGAATAAAGTAAAGTGAACCAGTGGATTTTTTGCTATAATGGTTACTAATGATAACCAGAAGAACTAAAGATGTTGTATGGACACATGAAACATCTGATGAGAAAAGAATAATATGATGAACTGAAATGAGCACATGTAATTTGAAAGTAAGGCAAGAACAAGACAGGAGTAAGGCAGTACATGAGAAAATGAACATGGAGAAATGTGAAGAGATGAACAAATGCAACTGTTGTCAATGGATCTTCTGCATGAACCATTCGCATATGCACTAGGTCTATGGGATACAAATACCACATATTGTGACTATCGAACAATAGTAGAGGATACCCTCTAGACATGCCAAAAATTCAATTAACCATCTGTTTATGCTGATTATCTCTCGTTACTGAAGAGTTGGAACTACTGTTGAAGTCTTACCTCAAAGATGTTAGTTCCTTTGGCCTTAACGATAGCTATGATTGCAAATATTGGGATAGGAGTGATAGAGAGAGATGATATTATCCAGCCAACACCAATGGCCCAGTCTGGATATTTGTACTCTCCCTTGTTGTATGTTGGCTGCTTGTAGTCCACCATCGAAAATATCCAAATGGCCTGTAAGATATAATTTGATGGCTTATATGTGGCTCTTGCTTGTGCAATACAGAGTAATGCATTTCCAGATACCGTTAACAAGTTCCTTCAAGACTCGCCCTTTTATTTCATGTGACATTTCCTTTATTCCTTCTCAGTTTACAGCCTCACTAATATTGCAAAAAAAAATTAGGGGAAGTATAGTGTCATAATGTGAAACAGCCTAAGAATTTACTTCATGCAAAACGAGACTTTTTGATTGTTTTCTATTTCAAAATTGTTCATCATTTACTGCAAACAGTGGAGTGTCAATAACAGAACACATCTTGCCTCACATGTTTACATCCACTCTCTAGCTCTCTCTAAGAAGTTACTGAAACCAGAGCTCTTTATCCACAGCCCAGCCCCCCATAGTTTTCCCTGACCTCTCATATGCCCTGGTTCAACCCACAGACAACATTTCACCCCCTGTGTGCCACATTGCTCCAGTGTGGTATGTCCTATGCATGCTTTCACCCACCAGCACATTCAGGCACTGACAATTCAAAGCGTCTTTCATTTCATTCCCTCTCTTTTATTCTTGTGCATTTAGGGCCTGTGACATACCTATGATGCACTGTAGGGACTACATTATCATTACAAATATGAATCTTTGCCCTGACAAACAGTGATATCTCTTTTCAAAGACTCCCCAGTTCACCAATGACCTTTGCACCCTCATCCAAACTATGGTTCCATGGTTCTGTCTGCTGTGTCAACTCTTAGGTATCTAATACTTTCCATTTCCTCCAGGTTCTCTTCTTTCCGACTAACCTGTCTCACCTTCCTGCAAAATCTCATAACCTAACTTTTGTTATTCACATTAACTCTCCAGTTCAACCTGTTACACACACTCTCCCAAACTAAGACCCCAGCTTCTGCAGTTTCTCAGTTGAATGTACCATCAGAGCCATGTCATCTGCAAACAGCAACTGATTTACCTCCTGGGCTCTCTCACTCTAGCATACTGTAAACCCATCCCTCTCTGAAAGACCCTCACATTTACTTTCCTCCCACTCCCATCCATAAACAGATTTACCAGCCATAGTGATACGACACATCTACACCAGGCACTTTTCATCCACTTCCTTTCCTACAAAAAATTTCTCTGCTTCCAGTAGCTTTCCTGCCATACAATATGTTCATATGATCTTCCACAGAGCATCTTTGTCAATCCTACCATACATGTTCTCCTGATCCATAAATGCCACATACGAATCCATCCCTTTCTCAGGGCATTTCTCATGCAAACACTTCAAAGCAAACACCTGATCCACACATCCTCTATTACTTCTAAAGCTACATTACCCCTCCTCAGTTCGATGCTTTTTGCATGTCACGGCCCTCTCCATCACCACTTTCCCATATAACATACCAGGTATACTCAGGAGACTTATACCTCTGTAATTTGAACAATCAGTTTCATCTTCCTTGTCTTTACATAATAACTGTATACAGGCATTCTGCCAGTACTCAAGCATTTCGCCTTAAGGTATGGATATGATGGAAATCCTTACTAACCAAACAAAAAAAATATTCACCCCCCTTTCTTGAGACACTTGTATGCAATCTGATCTACTTTGGCCACTTTGCCCCACTTCATATTATGCAAGGCTTTCACCAACACTATTCACCATGACTCGTGCTCCATATACCACCAAGTTCTGCCAGTCCTTAAGCATTTCACCTTGAGGTGTGCCTTTGATGAAAATTCTGACTAACCAATCAAGAAATATTCATCCCCATTTCTTGTGAAATTTAAGTGCAATCCTATCCATTCCAGCCACTGCCACACTTCATATTATGCAAGGCATTCACCAACTCTTCTGTTTTCACCACCACATCACAAATACCATATATTTGCAACCCTATCATCTATTACATTCTCCATCACTGTTTTACTTGTCTGTCCACCTATAGTGTCCTAAATGCATCCTTCATTCTTTTCAACATGTCCTCTAGGTTCACCTCATGTGCTTTCTGTAATTTTTTGTGGTCCTGAGCAAATTCCACTTTTTTCGCCTTGTCCTCTAGGTGGTATATTCTGAGCTGGAGCTAATTTACGTTATCCGCAAGGTGGAAGTTTTCATCTGTCAGGTTCCTCATTTCAGTTCCTGGCATCCTCAGTCACCCTTCAGAAACCATCAAAATTAAAACCTTTCACTAATCTTATTTTCTTTTTGTGTACTTTTGATGTTTATTTTTCCTGAGTTATACTAGAGAGAAGCTGTCTTGGGGGTTATGGAAACAAGCTCAGCCTGGTTATCTAATTTTCCTGTTCTGGCTTTCAGAATCTTAGTTGTCAAGTTCGTGCAGTGCTATTTACCTTATTATGTTCCCCTCATATGTCTAAGGGTAGTGGTTCATTAACCTTGTAGTACTCTAGTAGAATTTTAAAATAGGACTCTACAGATAATGATTGTTGGCAGCATCTGCATTTACCAGGTTACGGTTAATCAGTTCTGTTTTTGTCCTCTTACTATCTCTCTTCTGAGTATGTTTCATTAAACTCCATAATATTAGCCTTTCCTGTCAAAATATAAACTTCTTCAATTGACAGATTAACTTTGTGTGGGAAGTGAAAAAAGTGAGAAGCACTTAAACTGGTGCTGAAGATCATGTTTTGCTTTGAAATGCTTGACAGAGGAATGAAACTAATGATAATAGATAGATAAATGATTATTTAAAGACATTCAAATACTAAATATGGATTTGTTGAAGTCAAATATTCATCTATGTTAGACTTACCAAAATCAACATTGGAGCAGCAAAGTACCAGCAAAAGCGAAAGTACCATGATGGAAAGCGACCAGTCATTTCACGTACATTTCTTGCTAACCGACCTGCTCCATATACCCATACAATGGCTGTTACTTCAAAGAATGCCAAGTACATTAGGGAAATTGCTGCAGCGTAGTAATCAACCAATTGGAAAAAATAAATGCCACCCTGCAATAAAGGCATGTATTTAATTGTCATAACATTAAATAGATTGACTGGTTACTGGACACCTTAATTCATGCACTAATTACACATCGAAAATATGAAAACATGAAATGGGATGGCTTTCAGCTTCAATAACAAAAAGCCTCAACCCAAACTTTTCTGCTAAGTAAGACCCTAAAGCGCTTTTACGACCAACTTCCTCTTGTCTAACACATTGTCTTGGTTGTTGGAACAACCACTAGATCATGGTTATTAGGAGGGAATAATCCTTGAATTTTTTCTTAATAATGAGATATTCAGTCAATATTTCCATTAATGTGTATTCTGATATTATGGATACTTGGGAGAATTTCTTACTATATGCTGTGCCACTATTTCTTTGAGTACCTTGGAATACTGTAAATAAATTTTGTTCTTGAAAATGGCAGATATTTACTACCAGTTTGGTTTTGTAAGTCCAATGACATCTAGAGCATGATATTTCTACACATATGGATGGGAACTGATCAAAATGCTTGTATGGAAACAGTGAATACTACATTTTATGATGGTTATCTCATTATCAACATAATCTTAAAGGAATGCAGCAGACAAAGTATTTTGGTGGCAGCTAAGAGATGTGTACAGGGTTATAGCTTCAAGACTAATCTAGAGTATCCTCAGGATAGAGTACACAATTTAGATGCATTAAGATCTAAATAGTTTTCTGAAAGACAAATGTATATACATTTGATAATAACTGGCCAGTGCTAGATTATATCCTATTTGATAGGCATGCTAAAGGGATACTTTTGGATGTAAATGTGCTGAGAGGGGCAGTTGGAGGAAAATCTGATCATTTCTTGGTGGAAGCAAGGGTCAAAGTTTGTTGGGGGTTTGGAAAAAGAGAAGATAATATTGGTTGGAAGAGGGTAGGTAAATAAAACTATGGGAGTGAGTGAGGAATGGGAGGTATTTAGGGAAGTAGTACTTGCATGTGTGAAAGAAGTGTGTGGTTTGTAGAAGGTGGGATGTGGGTGTGTGGCAGGTAGTGAGTGATGAAAGAGAAAAAAGAGGTGTATGGGTGTTGCTGACGGGAAAGAAATCCAAGTGATTGAGTGATGCATAAAAGGAAAAAGCAGGAGGTCAACAAGAAGGTGCTGGGGCTGAGAAAGAAGGCAAATGAGAGTTGGGGTGAGAGTATCAACAGATTTCAGGTAGAATAACAAAATGTTATGGAAGAAGTTGAACAGTGTGAGGATAACAAGAGAACAGCAAAGAAGGGAAGTGATGATATGCAAACAAGAGATGAAGAGGAGATGGAATGATTATCATGAAAGTGTTGAATGTTTTAAATCATAGGGAAGCAGGCGAGAAAGGATACTGAATGGTGGGATTAAGAAGTTCATTTGCTAGTGAAATAGAAAAGAGAGACGTACAAGCTTTTCTTGTAGGAAAGTAACGCAAGCGATTGGGAGATGTACAAGAAAAAGCAGCGGTGGCTGAATAAGAGGGCATATACGAACTGAGGCAAGCAAGTAGCAGCATATGCAGGGAGAAAATGAAAATGTTTTGGAGAAAGGTTAATAGTGAGAGAAAAACAAAAGAATTGGGAGTATCAGTGAAGTGATAACAGGGAGGGATGAAGTGAAGAGGAGATGAAGTGAGTACCAAGGACTGTTGATTGTCTTTGTTGACAGGGAGGCAGATGGGATGTCTGGGTCTTGGAGGTATGTGAAGTGAGAGTCACGGCATGTGGATTGGTGGAAAGAAAGAAAGGTGATAGACTCGTGTATGATGACATGGTGGGGTAGCTGGAGTGGACAGGATTGCTATTAAATTTTTCAAGAAATAGGGGGACTCTTGTTGATTGGTTAATTAAGATTTTTAATATATGTATGACTCATGGTGAGGTGTATGAGGACTGGTAGAATCCCTGTATAATGCTCATGTATAAAGGTAAAGGGAACAGAAGTGAAAGTTCAAATAACAGAGGTAAAAACCCTCTTCACATCACATACTGTGCTCATTACACTTCAGTACCAACACCTTCACCCTCTTTCATGCATACTTATCAACAGCCCATACCTCATATCCATAAAACACCATCAGCACTATCATACCCTCAGACATGTACGTCCTTACCCTCCCAGAAAGTGATATTTCTTTCCACATATTTATCAGTGCACCCAGGACCTTCACCTCCTCACCCACACTGTGACTATGGTTTCATTAGCTGCCATGTTCACTCCCAGGTATCTCAAACACTGCACCTCACTTCAAGTTTGCCATATAAACCCGTACCCAACTAAGCTGTCTCTCTCCACTGCTAAACCTAATAAACTTGCTTTTATAAACATTTACTCTAACCTCTCCTTTCATATACTCTTCCAAATTCATATTCAGAAACAAAACTTTTGCAGTTTCTTATACGAATCTCTCACCTGCACTTAGCCATCAGCAAACAATAACTAACTCACCTTCTCCCCAGCAAATTGTAAACTTCTTCCACTCTCCGAGACCCTTACTTCCACCTCCCTGACCATTCCATTCATGAATAAGTTAAACAGCCATTGTGACATCATTCTTTAATGCCACAGACCCATCTTCACATGGAACCACACACTCATCCTTCCTAATCACATACATCTTACTCTTTAAATAAGAACTCTTCACTGCTTCTTGTAGCTTTTCTGCCACATGTAACACCTTTCACAGAGCATATATATCAACCCTATCATGTGCTCTCTCCAGATCTATAATCACCATATGCAAATCCTTCTCTTTCTCCAAGTATTTCTTCTGCACATTCTACAAAGCAAATACCTGATCTGCACATCCTCTGCTGCTTCTGAAGCCACATTGTTCTTCCCAGTCTGAAGTTCTGTGCATGCCACCACCCTCTCAGTCACCACTCTCTCATACAACTTACACCCAACAAAACTATTCTTCTGTAATTTGTACAGTCACCTTTGTCCTCCTTCCCTTTATATGGTGGCAGTACACTTGCATTTTGCCAATCCTCAGGCATCTCACCATGATTGTTACATACGATGAAAATCCTAATTAACCAATTACCATGATCCTGACTTACACTGAACATGGTTGCTAATGAATTAACAACTCAGTCATCTCCTTTCTTAAGGAATTCACCTCCAGCCTCCTTGCTTTTCACTCCACTAAAAATCATTGCTTAATGATACAATGTAAAGCTAATCATCCATGAAAAACATTAATTAAACACATCACATTACTTAAAAAAAAATTGAAATTTCTAAAGGACCTACTTGCATGATGTTTGGAAGACCAAAAAGAAAGGATACGAAACAAGTAATCAAAACAAGAATTTCATGATGCTTCAAGTGCCTCCGAATCCAATCTGGGAATCCATCTTGAAGTGACGTGATAATAACCTGCAAGAAAACAAAAATAAGCTTCTCTATTCATACCTTATAATGGTTTTGGAAGCTCTTTTAACCCTAAATGTAAGCCTGGTATCAAGATAGTGAGAGACTCATTTTTTCTGTCCTAAACAATCAGGGGAAAGAGGAGTAAGAATACTAGTCATGTATTTCCTTTGTTGCAGAAGGCAACAAAGAGGGACAGAAAGGGGATGGGTGGAAAGCCTCCCCTCTATTCCTTTCAAAAAAAAAAGGGGGGGAGAAGGCAAGCAGGGATTTCTTCCTCCAAGGCTCATTAATCTTTTCATGACCCAACCTCACTTATGCAGATGCAGAAAACACCAAGCATGTATTAAGAAAGAAAGGAAGAAACTAGGCAAGGCTATCTTCTAAGTCTCATTCATCTGTTCCAAACACAACCTCACTCCTGCAGGAAATAACAAACATATTAAAGAGAAAAGTTGCAACCAGGTCCACAGTGATAATTTGATTCTTCACTGATTTCTTTCAAGACAGTGTAAGCTTTTTTTCCCATGTGCAAAGCAGACTTTTATTTACAGATGTTCTGATAATATTTCTTTGACGAATGACCTCCATAGTTTCAACTATAAAAGCACAACAGTAATATTCAAAACTTTAGCAGAATAATACTCTCTCTCTCTCTCTCTCTCTCTCTCTCTCTCTCTCTCTCTCTCTGACGAACTCCTTGCAACAATACGTGCACCCATTTTCTGCCTCAGTGCCTCACAAGGATATACATTCGTTGCTCTCTTAGTTTTTCGTCACTGGGCCAGACTAGCTCCAAACGTGTTGAGCTGTTTCCTACCGACCTAGGATCTAGGGGTGAGCTGGTTAGGGTCGCCCCCGGCAAGGTCATGGGTTAGGAACTAAAGTTCTCTCTATAGAGGAGGATAAGGGACAGAGATGAGGGAGGCTGTGTCTACATCCTCCTCTTGTGTTCCTCTCAGCATCTGTTTCACCCTGGCGTCCAAGAAGCGAGGTGAACTAGACGTTCTTTTTCATGGGGTGCACAGATGTCTATGTAGGACCAATTTATTCCAGCATGATAGAGGCATCTGAATAGACATCCTCCAATAATGCCATGAGAAGAAACTCGTGTTTAATCAGTAGATTCCCTTCAGTATTTACAGTGGCGTGGCACGTACCTGTAATATGTAACCTTTCAGCTCTTCTATCTACCAGCTGATTAGAGAGAAGATAATTTCTGAATACGTAGCGATATGATATGACACAGAGGAAACGAAGTCCATAGTTGAACGCCTAGATCAGTAGTGGTATTGAACTGAAGTGTTTACAAAGCTCATGTTGATGTTGCAAGTCAAGAGACCATTCATTGCATTATGAAGAGAATTCTATAACTTCTGCCGAACAGATGAAGACTCTGAATAACTAAGGATTGCAATGTTTGTAATGCTGACTTGGAGACGACGGATTGGGAAGTGCATAGGTTTCTTCACAATGAGAGTCTTTAACAATTCCGTGCATCATTGCACATTATGAAATATCTTGAGCAATTATCTCTTATAAGAAAATAGCCTTTGAACTTTGGTCCATTCCCGTTGACGCCCAAACCATCTAGCAGTCGTCCTCTCGACATTTCATCGACAGTTATATGGTTTCCGGTGTCCCAGTATGTCCAGGAAGTATTTTCTAGAACAAGTAGGGTGGGCACTTCCATAGCCACGGGGAGAGACCATTGTGCCGGTGCTGGGAACTGGAAGACCTTGAAGCTACAGAAGGGCGTCGCTCTCAGGGTTATCAGCCAAAGCTGAAGCTTGCCGCTTGTCACCTGTAATGGTACCGACAAAAAGCAGTATTCATGTCGGATGGGTTTCGTGTTGTCTTCAAAGGAACTGCATGTTAGGGCCATGGTTCCCCAGCAGTGTTTCAGATCTCACGACAGCTTAAGTCTGATGATGGTGACGGAATGATGTCCTTTATTTTTCTTTTTTTTCAAATGCTGCCAAACGACTCCTTGGTCAGTGTGTCCTTGAGAGATGGTCGGGCGAGTCTGAGGCTCTCTGGGAGATGCAGGTTTTGTGGAGCTGCCACGATGCCTGCGACAGGTGTGGGAGACGAATGATGGCTCGATATGGAGAAGCGAAGTGAGTATGCGTGACAGGGGAACATGGCAGTGGAAGGGACGAGAGATCAAATCAAATACAGTTAAAAGAACATGTATCTCGGTTGATCTGGTGCTTGAGACCAACGTTGAAAAAGGGGATTGAGGTGGTTTTGCCCAAGTCTGCACGCAACGGGTGCCCCACTAACACCCTCCTCCTTGTCTCTCTCTCTCTCGTCCCCCAGTCCCCCCACTTGGCGTCCAGCAGCTCCCGGGCCCCTCTAGGACACCCGGAGGTTAGGCATGCCGCCACCGGTGGCTGGGCGGGGCCCCGACTCAGGAAGGTCCTTGAAGGGCTTTATGTGGTGATGGAGTCGATCTGGTGCGGCCAGTCGCTTAGTCGGTGTGCGGGCGTACAGTCGGCCGGTCCTGAGAGCTGAGGGACTCTGCCATTGACCACGGACTTTGTCGCTGAGTGGAGCCACCGTCGCTGAACGAGGAACTCTACCTTAGAACAGGTACAGAGCGCCTCCGTCTCTTGAGTGCCTGCCGTTGGATGTGTATTTTGGCCTCCCCCCACCCCTCCCCTTTTGTGCTACGCCTCTTCGTCACACGCCTGCCTGGAGTGTACTTACCGCTGTGCAACACGGACGGAAACGATCTCATAACCTGGTTTTAAGATACTGAGGAGATGTGGTGTAATGCTCTCCGAATGCTTAAGGACGTGTATGTAGCAAGATCAACTCGGAAGATTGTGTAGTCATTTGACTTTTCGTTTACTCAGTCGTTCACCATCAAGTTCTGATTAGGTTGTTAACGCTCACAGCAGCGTCTTTGGAGGGTGGCGGTAGACAGATGGCTTTTAAGTCGTTCCATCTTTGATAATGAACCTTCGGTGATGGGCTTCATCAGTCGAGATTATCTGATAAACTTTCCGTGATAGTGATTGGCTGATGCACGAGTTTTTGACAATGAATCACTCATTGGCATTGATTGATAGTGATTTTCTGTCGGTGGACCTATAATTGTGCTTTGTCTACTTGTCGACCATCTGAGAGAGATTTGGTGATTATGTCTTGTTTCAGTGATTTGCAGGAGACATACATTGTACCAGGTGGCAGTATAATTACTGATGCCCACACACTTGGGCTACTGTCACTGGTCTTATCGTGAAACCAATTGATTTGGGAATTGATTGAATTATCTTGATTAAATCTGACCAAACGTATCCATCCTTATCTAACTCACAGTAGGTTTTAGTTAACTTTGCTTAGCTTGTTTCTTAAGCCAAAATGAACGAGGTTCATCAACCGGTCAAACAAGTTTAACAATATTGAACCTGAGAAAAGGTTCGGGTTGGTGATAACAACTGAGGCTTCGAATCGGTAACGTTGGCCTCAATAGTACCATTCGCTGTTGGTTTGCTTTCGTTGATGGAGCTCGGAGCTCCAGCACTGGGGTTCGAAGCACCATCGATTGAGCTGGAAGCACCAGTGCTGGAGTTTGAGGTACTGATGGTGATAGCTCGAAGCCCCGGTGCTGGAGCTCGAAGCACCAATGATTGACTTCGAAACACAAGTGCCGAAGTTCGCGGCACCTATGGTAATGGTTCGAAGCACCAGTGCTTGTCTTCGAAGCGCCATTGCTGGAGTTCGAAGCACCACTTCTGGAATTCGGAGCACCACTTTGCTGTTTTCGTAATTGTGAAGCGAGATCGATGCTTCATCAGTAGAGAATTCTATTCCTTTTTGTAAATATTCTAAATTTGAATTTTGTAAATGGTTTAGTGATTCATTTCAACTGATTCACCTATATTCTTTCTCAAGTACTGATTCTCTCCTAGTTAATTTCTAGTAAGCTTAACACCTACTCCGTAGTGGCATTTCTTCTATACTGATGCTATGTTAGCAGTTTTCTTATAGTGATTCGCTGATAGTGGTGGTGATGCGATGCTAATCCTGTGAAATTAATCTATGATTATTATAGTTTAGTGATATCATTAAAAAAAAACATTATTTGATTTTCATTTCATCTTGTCAGAGGTGTCTTAATGTTATACCTGCGAACTGTAAAAGGTCTTAAGACGGAGTTTATGAGCATGTGTGGTGGAGCATCTACATACAATGAGCCTAAAAAGTCATGATTAAGACTGGATTAGATTCGACGCCAGATTCCACATCCATAATCATCTATAACCAGGCCATAAAGGCCATGAATTAGGTTTATCAAGGATCCATAATACGATAGTGGTCCTTGAGTTTATCTAAACTCCACAATAGTGATCATGTTATGACGTAAAGATCATTATATATACATACATACATATATACATATATATATATATATATATATATATATATATATATATATATCACAGTGAATTAATGAACCTGGTCCTATGTGTTGATCTGAACTCTGCTAGCGGCAGGGGTTTTCAGAGAGATGTTTTCTCATCTATGATTGCCCATTG